>VTFQ01000006.1:47054690-47104690 GCA_036281575.1 Ancherythroculter nigrocauda
CACAGTCTCCGCTCTAATTCATCCCAAAGGTGTTCTGTCGGGTTGAGGTCAGGACTCTGTGCAGGCCAGTCAAGTTCCTCCACACCAAACTCACTCATCCATGTCTTTATAGACATTGCTTTGTGCACTGGTGCGCAGTCATGTTGGAACAGGAAGGGGTCATCCCCAAACTGTTCTCGCAAAGTTGGGAGCATGAAATTGTCCAAAATGTCTTGCTATGCTGAAGCATTAAGAGTTCCTTTCACTGGAACTAAGGGTTACATACTTTTGGGAATATAAGATAGATAGATAGATAGACAGACAGATGATCTATATGGGATGTCACAGGATGATGAATCCACACAGCAGGTGGCTCTGACTCTTTTTTTGGAGGAGCTCATCTCGTCTGCACAGGATCGTGTCTGCGCTTTGAACTATTCTTTCTCACATTGCTCCGAGTTTAGCTGTTCTCCTGTGTTTTATTTACATTGTTCAGATGCTTTAATCAGAGCGGTGCTTTGGGGCAAGTGTTTAACACAGCACAGGTCCACTGCGCTCCAAACACTCGAAACCATGACCATACAGATCGCTTTCAAGACAGAGCCTTTTTTGGTTAAATCCATTCCATACGTCTCTCTTCGCATTCACCAGACGTCTAAGAGAAGCGAGCGTCATCCATCATTTTGTCATACCTTTCCAGTTTAATGTAGGGGTTTTCAATGGGATATGTATAAAGACCAAATTTATACGGTGAAAAATTAATGTCTAAATAATATATGGAAAATATTAAAGTTAATTATTACATTTCTACTCATTATAGCATTGTTTGCTTTTTTATTCATTGTTTTAATCTTTAAATAAATATTTTTTAATTTATATATTGACGTATTTTTTTATTCATACTATTTTTATTTTTATTTATTTTAGTCTTATTTAATTTTTTAATTTTTTTTCTCTAACCTCCTTGCACAACAAAGCTTTTTTCACAATCAAAATTCTTTAAAACATTTTTTTAAGTCATATAACTTAATTCAAAGTATTAAAGCAGGGGTTTATTTTCTACTCATTATAGCATTGTTTATTCATATTTAATCTTTGAATAAATAGTTTTTAATAATAATTTATTTTAATATATTTTTATTTAAATTTTTTATATAATTAATTTTATTTATAATGTTTTATTTTTTATATAATTATTTATTTTTTAATATTTTTTTCTAAACATTTCCATTGAGTCCTTGCACAACAAAGCTTTTCAAATTCAAAATTCTTAAAAAATCTTTAAGTCATATAACTTATCTTAAACAACTTAAAAGCATCTGTATCATTAAAATAGCAAAATAAATCAATTGAGATGAGACATTTGTGTCAGTATTGGGCAATGTGCTGGTAAATCAGCAAACTGACGTTCTTATCAGCGTTTCATAAGGTGCAAAACATCTACAGATGCCACATTCCAGAGATAGACGGGCTGTAAAGTGGAAATAAGACATGAAGGGTTGAGCAGATTGAGTCTTGGGTTGTTTAAAGAGCCATTAATCCTCAGTTACACACCCAGCACTCCAACAGACCAAAGATCAGAACACAAATTATATTCTGTGGTAATCGATACACACAAATACAGCTGAAAAGTGTGGATGTTTCTGAGTGTGTGAAGCTGCACAAGACTCCATTCATGTCTTCGCTAATGAAAAACCGCACACCGGGTTTGATTCCCTTTCCAAGTTGTTTCGTATCAAAGGCCCTTGACAAGGGGACACGGCAAAACTTCTTTCCAATGTTTGTCTTTCCTTTGGATCAGAACGCGCGTCCCTCGGGCTTGGCACATTAAGCCAAACGGAGGGAACGAAGGGCTTAATTTAAAACGTAATAATTTTTACGACGTCAAACGCGCTAGCTGGACCTCTCTGACACACCTTTGGCTTAATACAGCCACACATAAATAATTCCACACAGAGCAGATGCTTTCCAAACGCACGCCGCTGAAACAGAGTCGCCCTTTCAGCTCGCAGTCGCAGACGGTGGATTTACAGCCGGGTGTTTCCCTCTGTCTGTTATGGAATCACCGATACTCGAACACCCATAAATACTATGCTATTTAGACGTCAAATAGGATAATAAAAAGTCCAAAAACTTTTAATTTCGCTGGACATTAAACTGCGTGTTTTGATGACCTCTGCTGACACACTATTATTTGGGACATAAAATTTCTAAGTGTCAAAAGCGGCTTGATTAAACAAGTGAGACGGTGAGACCACATACAACAGGATTCAGAAGTCTGAAAACATTGAGTGTTCTTGACCATTACTAATAAAAATGATTCATTATAAACGATATTATCATCAGCCTATGATCAGATGGAAGGATGGATGGATAGATGGAATGATAGAATGATGGATAGAAGGATGGTGGATTGAGAGAATGATAGAATGACGGACGGATGGATGGATGGATGGATGGATGGATGGATGGATGAGAGAACAATAGAGCAATGGATAATGGATGGATGACGGAACAATAGAACGATAAAATGATAAATAGAATGATAAAATGATGGATGGATGGATGGATGGATTGAGAGAATGATAGATAGATAGAGAGAGAGAGAGAGAGAACAATGGATGGATGATGGATGGATGGAACGATAGAACGATAAATAGAATGATAGAACGATAGATAGAAAAAAAGATGGATGGATGAGAGAACGATAAAATGATGGATGGACGGATGGATGATAGATAGATAGATAGATAGAACGATGGATGGATGGATGGAACAATAGAACGATAAATAGAACAATAGAACGATAGAAGGTTGAATGGAAGGATGGATGGATTGAGAGAATAATAGAACAATGGATAATGGATGGATGATAGATAGATAGATGGATAGAATAATGGATGGATGGATGGAACAATAAAATGATAAATAGAATCATAAAACGATGGAAGGATGGATGGATGGATGGATGGATTGAGAGAATGATAGATATATAGATAGAGAGAGAGAGAGAAATGGATGGATGATGGATGGATGGAACGATAGAACGATAAATAGAATGACAGAACGATAGATAGAACAAAGATGGATGGATGAGAGAACGATAGATAGATAGATAGATAGATAGATAGATAGATAGATAGATAGATAGATAGATATGGATGGATGGATTGAGAGAATGACAGAATGACAGATGGATGATGGAGAGAATGCTAGATAGATAGATAGATAGATAGATAGATAGATAGATATGGATGGACGGATAGATAGATAGATAGATAGATGATAGTAGATAGATAGATAGATAGATAGATAGATAGATAGATAGTAGATAGATAGATAGATAGATAGATAGATAGATATGGATGGACGGATAGATAGATAGATAGATAGATAGATAGATAGATAGATAGATATGGATGGACGGATAGATAGATAGTTAGATAGATATGGATGGACGGATAGATAGATAGATAGATAGATAGATAGATAGATAGATAGAGATAGATAGATATGGATGGACGGATAGATAGATAGATAGACAGATAGACAGATAGATAGATATGGATGGATGGATGGATGGATAGATAGATAGATGGATGGATGGCGGATGATAGATAGATAGATAGATAGATAGATAGATAGATAGATAGATAGATAGATAGATAGATAGATATGGATGGATGGTGATGATGGACGGATAGATAGATAGATAGATAGATAGATGATAGATAGATAGATAGATAGATAGATAGACGATAGATAGATAGATAGATAGATGATAGATAGATGGATGGATGGATGGATGGACGGATAGATAGATAGATAGATAGATAGATAGATAGATAGATAGATAGATAGATAGATAGATAGATGATGGATGGATGGATGGATGGATGGACGGAGGATAGATAGATAGATAGATAGATAGATAGATATGGATGGACGGATAGATAGATAGATAGATAGATAGATAGATAGATAGATAGATATGGATGGATGGATGGATGGACGGATAGATAGATAGATAGATAGATAGATAGATAGATAGATAGATAGATAGATAGATATGGATGGATGGATGGATGGATGGATGGATGGATGGACGGATAGATAGTATAGATAGATAGATAGATAGATAGATAGATAGATATGGATGGACGATAGATAGATAGATAGATAGATAGATAGATAGATAGATAGATAGATAGATAGATAGATAGATAGGGATGGTGGATGGATGATGGACGATAGATAGATAGATAGATAGATAGTAGATAGATAGATAGATAGATAGATAGATAGATAGATAGATATGGATGGATGGATGGATGGACGGATAGATAGATAGATAGATAGATAGATAGATAGATAGATAGATAGATAGATAGATAGATAGATAGATAGATAGATATGGATGGATGGATGGACGGATAGATAGATAGATAGATAGATAGATAGATATGGATGGACGGATAGATAGATAGATAGATAGATAGATATGGATGGATGGACGATAGATAGATAGATAGATAGATAGATAGATAGATAGAGATAGATAGATAGATAGATAGATAGATAGATATGGATGGACGGATAGATAGATAGATAGATAGATAGATATATGGATGGACGGATAGATAGATAGATAGATAGATAGATAGATAGATAGATAGATAGATAGATAGATAGATAGATAGATAGATAGATAGATATGGATGGACGGATAGATAGATAGATAGATATATATGGATGGATGGACGGATAGATAGATAGATAGATAGATAGATATGGATGGATGGACGGATAGATAGATATGGATGGATGGACGGATAGATAGATAGAAAGAATCTCCAGTCTCTCCTGAAGAAGGCAGGACTGATGAACTGAAGGGAGGTGCAGCAGTTGCACAGGCTCAGTGTGGAGTGTGACACTGGCATTTGGTCACCAGGCGAGTTCAGAGGGGGGCTGCATGTTTTTGCAGCTGACCAGACCTCCCATTTTCACATGAAAGACCTGTGATCACACACACACACACACACACACACACACACGGCCTCTGGACACTCTTTATGGAGCACCAACAACAATCGCTTTCTATTCCTGGAGCTTCCCAGCCAGTTCAACCAGCCCTTTATCAAGCTCAGCCTGTCACGGCACTTCCTCTGGAGACAAAAGCCACAGAGAATCACAGATTCACCAGCTTTCTCCATACTTCCCTTCTGAAGTTAAGAGAGATGTTCCCCTCAAATCATTAACGGCTGCGGTTCCGCTTCATCCCTGCCAAATGGCTCGACATTTCTTTCAAGAACATCATAAACCGTCACGAGCGCAGTTCTCCTCGGATGGATGTCAGCTTGTTTTGGTTGCATGGCAAGTTTCACGCATAAGATGCATGCATTAACCTTGAACACACTCGTGTCCCTTCAGACGCAAGCAGAAGGAAAAGAGCCTTTCGCTGAGATCGCTTTAGATGCACGACTGACAAAACGACAACATAAGAGCAACACAAACCCTTCAGGAATCATCTGTTTTACTGCACACGCTCAGACACTAGAAAGATCACTAAATATCAGACAAAATGTGAGAAGGCAAAGTCCGAAATAATTCCTTTAGGTAACCACAGTTTAACACCCATCAAGGTACGACCAACAGATAGTTTGCACACTATTCAGGTTAACTTATAATGCACTTATAAACAAATGATTTTCAGTTATAATTTCTAGACTTGATCAGAAGTATATTATCTATCAAAAACAGCAGTTCACGGATTCTGAATAGACAACTAAACAAAATAAAATGTAATTTACTAAAGGTTCTATCAAAATGTTAATTGCCGCAGTCTATTTTAAAAATATTTAATTAATCAGAATTATTTTTTCCTTTAATTGGGTTGAATGAATGATTCAGTGACTCACTCAAAAAGACTTCACCCATTTCATTACTGGATGAATCAGCATTTTTGAACGAATCTATTAAATGAACGAATCAATGAAAAATAAATTTTTTAACAGTCACTTGTCGCCACCTACTGGTGTAAGAATGTAATTAAAGCAATCTTTATTTGAAGCGTTATGTTACTTTCATACGGAGTCCAACATGTGCGCTCGATTTACTATTTCGCTCCCTCAATTTGCCAAATCGTGCACTCAATTTACTATTTGGTTCCCTTGATTTGCTAAATTTTCTTCTGTATGATTTACTAATTTATTCCCTCGATTTAATTCAATTCAATTCAAAGTGCTTTATTGGCATGACAATTGTTACAAAGTATTGCCAAAGCATTTCAATCATCAACATACAGTGAATCACATGTACATATAGAAACAACAAGCAGAATGATTAATCAATCAACATTTAGAATTCTATGAACAATTTAGAATTCTGTGTGTGTGTGTGTGTGTGTGTGTGTGTGAGTGCATTACTGATTAGTCGGCTCCTCCCTCTTTTTGTGACAGGTATCAGTGTATCTTGCTGCTAGAAGGATACAATCTCTTTTTTCACCTAATAAATGTTGAAGTTGTGTTTTATTGTTTACTTTATGAAGTTAGGGTAAAGTATTTCAAATTTTGGATAAAATGTCTTTCTAATTTCCTCATAGTTGGGGCAACTGGTGAGGAAGTGTTGCACTGTCTCCACTTCTCCCAAGTCACAGTACGAGCAGATGCGGTTCTCTTTATAAATTTATAAATCATGCACTTAATTTACTATTTTGTTCCCTCGATTTGCTAAATCGTGCGCACGATTTACTATTTCGTTCCCTCGATTTGCCAAATCGTGCGCACGATTTACAATTTCATTCCCTCGATTTGCTAAATCGTGTGCAAGATTTACGATTTCGTTCCCTCGATTTGCTAAATCGTGCACTCGAGTTACTATTTCATTCCTTCGATTTGCCAAATCGTGTGCACGATTTACTATTTCGTTCCCTCGATTTGCCAAATTGTGCGCACGATTTATGATTTCGTTCCCTCGATTTGCTAAATCGTGCGCAAGATTTACGATTTCGTTCCCTCGATTTGCTAAATCGTGCGCACGATTTACAATTTCGTTCCCTCAATTTGCCAAATCGTGTGCAAGATTTACGATTTCGTTCCCTCGATTTGCTAAATCGTGCACTCGAGTTACTATTTCATTCCTTCGATTTGCCAAATCGTGTGCACGATTTACTATTTCATTCCTTCGATTTGCCAAATCGTGTGCACGATTTATGATTTCGTTCCCTCGATTTGCTAAATCGTGCGCAAGATTTACGATTTCGTTCCCTCGATTTGCCAAATCGTGCGCACGATTTACAATTTCGTTCCCTCGATTTGCTAAATCGTGTGCAAGATTTACGATTTCGTTCCCTCGATTTGCTAAATCGTGCACTCGAGTTACTATTTCATTCCTTCGATTTGCCAAATCGTGTGCACGATTTACTATTTCGTTCCCTCGATTTGCCAAATTGTGCGCACGATTTATGATTTCGTTCCCTCGATTTGCTAAATCGTGCGCAAGATTTACGATTTCGTTCCCTCGATTTGCTAAATCGTGCACTCGAGTTACTATTTAATTCCCTCAATTTGCCAAATCGTGCGCACGATTTACTATTTCGTTCCCTCGATTTGCTAAATCATGCGCAAGATTTACGATTTCGTTCCCTCGATTTGCTAAATCGTGCGCAAGATTTACGATTTCGTTCCCTCGATTTGCTAAATCGTGCGCAAGATTTACGATTTCGTTCCCTCGATTTGCCAAATCGTGCGCACGATTTACTATTTTGTTCCCTCGATTTGCTAAATCATGCACTCGAGTTACTATTTAATTCCCTCAATTTGCCAAATCGTGCGCACGATTTACTATTTCGTTCCCTCGATTTGCTAAATCATGCGCACGATTTACTATTTCATTCCCTCAATTTGCCAAATTGTGCACGATTTACTATTATTTCATTCCCTCGATTTGCCAAATCGTGCATTCGAGTTACTATTTCATTCCCTCGATTTGCCAAATCGTGCGCACTATTTACGATTTCGTTCCCTCGATTTGCCAAATCGTGCGCACTATTTACTATTTCATTCCCTCGATTTGCTAAATCATGCGCATGATTTACTATTTCGTTCCCCCAATTTGCTAAATTGTGCACACGATTTACTATTTCATTCCCTCGATTTGCCAAATAGTGCGCACGATTTACTATTTCGTTCCCTCGATTTGTTAAATTGTGCACATGATTTACTATTTAATTCCCTCGATTTGCCAAATCGTGCACACGATTTACAATTTCATTCCCTCGATTTGCTAAATCTTGCGCAAGATTTACTATTTCGTTCCCCCAATTTGCTAAATTGTGCACAAGATTTACTATTTCGTTCCCCCAATTTGCTAAATTGTGCACAAGATTTACTATTTCGTTCCCCCAATTTGCTAAATTGTGCACACGATTTACTATTTCATTCCCTCGATTTGCCAAATCGTGCGCACGATTTACTATTTCGTTCCCTCGATTTGTTAAATTGTGCACATGATTTACTATTTAATTCCCTCGATTTGCCAAATCTTGCGCAAGATTTACTATTTCGTTCCCTCGATTTGTTAAATTGTGCACACGATTTACTATTTCATTCCCTCGATTTGCTAAATCTTGCGCAAGATTTACTATTTCGTTCCCTCGATTTGCTAAATTGTGCGCACGATTTACTATTTCATTCCCTCGATTTGCCAAATCGTGCGCACGATTTACTATTTCGTTCCCTCGATTTGCCAATAGTGCGCACGATTTACTATTTCGTTCCCTCGATTTGTTAAATTGTGCACATGATTTACTATTTAATTCCCTCGATTTGCCAAATCGTGCACACGATTTACTATTTCATTCCCTCGATTTGCTAAATTGTGCACACGATTTACTATTTCATTCCCTCGATTTGCCAAATCGTGCGCACGATTTACTATTTCATTCCCTCGATTTGCTAAATTGTGCGCACGATTTACTATTTCATTCCCTCGATTTGTTAAATTGTGCACATGATTTACTATTTAATTCCCTCGATTTGCCAAATCGTGCACACGATTTACTATTTCATTCCCTCGATTTGCTAAATCTTGCGCAAGATTTACTATTTCATTCCCTCGATTTGCCAAATCGTGCACACGATTTACTATTTCATTCCCTCGATTTGCTAAATTGTGCACATGATTTACTATTTATTCCTCGATTTGAAATTGTGCACATGATTTACTATTTAATTCCCTCGATTTGCCAAATCGTGCACACGATTTACTATTTCATTCCCTCGATTTGCTAAATCTTGCGCAAGATTTACTATTTCATTCCCTCGATTTGCCAAATCGTGCACACGATTTACTATTTCATTCCCTCGATTTGCTAAATCTTGCGCAAGATTTACTATTTCATTCCCTCGATTTGCCAAATCGTGCGCACGATTTACTATTTCGTTCCCTCGATTTGTTAAATTGTGCACATGATTTACTATTTAATTCCCTCGATTTGCCAAATCGTGCAACGATTTACTATTTCATTCCCTCGATTTGCTAAATCTTGCGCAGATTTACTATTTCATTCCCTCGATTTGCCAAATCGTGCACACGATTTACTATTTCATTCCCTCGATTTGCTAAATTGTGCGCACGATTTACTATTTCATTCCCTCGATTTGCCAAATAGTGCGCACGATTTACTATTTCGTTCCCTCGATTTGTTAAATTGTGCACATGATTTACTATTTAATTCCCTCGATTTGCCAAATCGTGCACACGATTTACTATTTCATTCCCTCGATTTGCTAAATCTTGCGCAAGATTTACTATTTCGTTCCCCCAATTTGCTAAATTGTGCACACGATTTACTATTTCATTCCCTCGATTTGCCAAATCGTGCGCACGATTTACTATTTCGTTCCCTCGATTTGTTAAATTGTGCACGATTTACTATTTCATTCCCTCGATTTGCTAAATCTTGTGCAAGATTTACTATTTCGTTCCCTCGATTTGCTAAATTGTGCGCACAATTTATGAATCAAGGGAATGAAACAGTAAATCATGCACACGATTTTGTCATGTGCGGGGCTCTGTGGTGGTTTACTCCATTATAAAATCACGTGGGTGTTCGAATCAAGATCGCGATTGTTTAAAGGTGCCCTAGAATTAAAAATTGAATTTACCTTGGCATAGTTAAATAACAAGAGTTCAGTACATGGAAATGACATACAGTGAGTTTCAAACTCCATTGCTTCCTCCTTCTTATATAAATCTCATTTGTTTAAAAGATCTCCGAAGAACAGGCGAATCTCAACATAACATCATCATCATTAACATGTACGCCTCCAATATTTGCATATGCCAGCCCATGTTCCCAACATTATGAAAGGCATTAGACAAGGGCAGCCAGTATTAACGTCTGGATCTATGCACAGCTGAATCAACAGACTAGGTAAGCAAGCAAGGACAACAGCGAAAAATGGCAGATGGAGCAATAATAACTGACATGATTCATGATATCATGATATTTTTAGTGATATTTGTAAACTGTCTTTCTAAATGTTTAGTTAGCATGTTGCTAATGTACTGTTAAATGTGGTTAAAGTTACCATCGTTTCTTACTGTATTCACGGAGACAAGAGCCGTCGCTATTTTCATTATTAAACACTTGCAGTCTGTATAATTCATAAACACAACTTCATTCTTTATAAATCTCTCCAACAGTGTAGCATTAGCCGTTAGCCACGGAGCACTATCAAACTCATTCAGAATCAAATGTAAACATCCAAATAAATACAATACTCACATAATCATGCAGTATGCATGACAAACACTTTGTAAAGATCCATTTTGAGGGTTATATTAGCTTTGTGAACTTTGTTTATGCAATGATAGAGTCGAGAGCTCGGGAGGGGGTGGAGAGCGCGAGGATTTAAAGGGGCCGCAGCCTGAATCGGCGCATTTCTAATTATGCCCCAAAATAGGCAGTTAAAAAAATTAATTAAAAAAAATCTATGGGGTATTTTGAGCTGAAACTTCACAGACATATTCAGGGGACACCTTTAGACTTATATTACATCTTGTAAAAAAACGTTCGATGGCACCTTTAACGATTAAGCGTGCTGCTCTAATATATAAAAATGTAATAAGAATTTTTTTCCCCCTACATTATGAATTTGGAATGGAAATGTGCTTAATTGTTATAAACTTTTCTAAACGTGAAACTTAAATATATGTTAATTCGTTTTTAAAGCAACAAAAAAAAAAACATAAAACTATTAATAATTAATGATGGGCCGATAAAGCGGATTAAATGGCCAGTATTGTGACTGAAAATGTACTCCATATCTGTTTTCAGATTTCTGTGAATCTAGAGTAAATGTTATGCAAAATAAGTGTTCATTTCATTTTCTGTCATTAAATAGTTTTAATAGTAATATTTCTAGGTCATTAATGAGCGACAGACCAATATTATCATCATCAGTGGGTCAGGTTCAAAATCTACTGATGTGTATGTTTTGTCATTTTAAAGACATTTTAAATACTGTAAAATAAGAATAAGAATAATAAATCTTATTATTAATAATGATTAAAAATAAGCGATTCATTTGATTTAATAAATTCTGGGTACATTCCATTAGCGCATATATATCGGCCATTGAAAAGCACATATCAGTCGAAAATTTGAAAATACACTTCAACAAAACAATAATCTAAATTTCAAGATTGTGCATATAAATTAAAAGTTAAGAAATTACATACTAAGTCGAAATAATGACATAAGAAATAATTGTATGCGAATTTTCCATAGAAACGCATTTTAATGAATCGCCTGTTTGATATAATGACATAATTTAACATACCTGGAACTGCTTGAAAGCAGCAGAAATGCGCGTGATGTGCAGGCTGAGGCACCGTGACGCGCATCTCGCGCGGTGAACGCTCTCGCTGAAGAACTCGTCCGGTTTCCTCGCGTCCGCGCGCGCGGCGCTCCACAGCATTATAATCCACAGGGTGAGGGCGAACATACTGAAGCCTGAGAGTCTGCCTGCTGTCAGTGATGCAGCTGCAGTGAGTGTGTTCTGCTCCTTCTGCAGCTGCGACTGAAGAAAGTTTCGCGCTGCGGCGGGGCGGAGTCAGCGCGCGCTATTGGTGGAGCTCGGCGCGCGCCCCGCCTCTCCAGACGCAGGTAGATGCGCGCGAGCCGCGCGGGGGCGGGAGCGAGAAACTTCAGATGGGATGATTGAGAAAGTTCTGCTTTCTGACAGAGAAACACTTTTTCTTTTTCTCTTCTATACTGTCAATACCAGCCCATTTCCACCACATAAGGAAAAAAACATGTTTTTGTAAATTATAACATGAAAAGTTGAAATTACGACATTAAAATCATAACTTTCTATGTCATAATTGACTTGTGTCACAATATCGAATTTTAATCTCTTGGTATATCATAATTTTGACTTTTTATGTCATAATTATGGCATAGAAACTTGACTTTTTAATCTCATAATCATGATTTAGTTTGTCACAATTTCATAATTGGCATTTCATACTCTCGACTTTATCTTAATTTCGACTTTTTATGATAATTATGACATACAAAAATCATAATTATAACAGAAAGTTGACTTATGTAATCATTTCTAATTTTAAATCTCATAGTATGTCATAATTTTGACTTTTTATGTCATAATTATTACAGAAAAATCATAATTATGACAGAAAGTTGACTAATTTTCACTATTAAATCTCATAATTATGAATCAGTATGTCATACTTCCCACTTTATCTCAAATTCAACTTTGTCATAATTATGACAAAAATAATAATTAAGACATGTCATAATTTCGACCTTATCTCATAATTTTGACTTTTTAATAATAATTATGACTTAACATGTCATAATTTCGACTTTTATCTCAAAATTATGACTTTATCCAATGTTCAGATTGGATAACGTCATAATTCTGTTCTGGAAGTACATGCAAATAAGTACATATTTAATTAAATAATGCTGCATTTGCATATTTTAGTATCAAGTTTGGTATAGATTTTGACCCTATAGTCTTGCCTATGGAAATCCAACATGAAAACTATGATGATCTTAACAAAACATGTCAGAATTTACTGTGAGAAAATAACTTATATCTGTGTTTGGTCATTATTTCCATTACAGCCACTAATGAAGTCAGTGTACTTGTTTACAAAGCAGATTGCCATAAATATGAGAATATTTGTATCGTCATTTACAATTTGGTCAAACGTGTGAAAACATTATAGCACATGCATCAAGCATTTTCACACTGAAGTGAGTGTTTGTAAATATTACAGATATACAAGGATGTTAATTTGAGTAAACCTCTCTAGTTTAGTGGGAACATTCCACGTGAGCTTCAAACGCTGAGCTTTACAAGCATTTTAAACATGTCTAGCATTATTTCACCAGTCACAAGCAGCCGTAGAGTGGAAAAAATGACTACAGAACTTATTAAAAAGCAACAGCAGATCACGCAACACCGTCTCCCGAATCTCCACGGCGAATGGAGATAACCATTGCAAAGAGTTGAAAAAGTTCCCAGAAGGGTTCATAAAATGTTATGACTTCACGTTCTTGCTGCTGGAGAAGCAACAGCTCTTGCCCACCGTCTAATGAGTTTTTATGGGAATGCCTCCTAAACAGCGCAGGACAGAAACTGGGTCTCATAATCAGTAGATTTGGCCTGGTGTACCACTTCGCCCCGGGCCAGCCGCCGCCTGTGCCAAATATTTCAGCGCGTACCTCTCTAATGAAAGCAGTCGGGCTCGTATGAAGGACCGAGAGGAATCCGTGTTTTCAAGGCCAAGGCCGTACTGACCACACACATCTGCTCACGCTCTTGTTACGCTGGTGTTTTTTCCAGATTTGACCAAGAGGGCCATTTCCCAGCTGCTCCGCCGGCCACTCCTCAACCCTTTAAACGCGGATGTCTGTGTACCTTAAACGCTTCTGTAATGGCTTAATTTGTTGGCTTATTGCAGCCATGTGTTGTTGAGGTGCGCGGGGGATTTATGGTGTGTGTTGCGAGCGCCATGTGGACGGTGTGCGGTCGCAGTGTTTCTCTCAAAAAAAGGCCTAAATTTAAGATTTGAAATGCATGTAAAATGTCCATCTGTTTGGATTACACTGTTTTAAGATAAACACTAATAAATTAAACTTATGTCATGCACAAATTAAACTGGTCAGATTTCTACAATAGTACAGAGTGAAAAGCAACGGTCCTAGTACTGAGCCTTGTGGTACTCCACATTTAACTTGTGATCGATATGACCTCTCTTCACTTACTGTTGGTAATTTTCATCAGGGTACAAAGAAATATAGAGCGTAACAATGAAAACTAACGCCATGCTTCCTAATGATATCTCCCAAGGGTAGCATGTTCAGAGTGAAAAGCAACGGTCCTAGTACTGAGCCTTGCGGTACTCCACATTTAACTTGTGATTGATATGACCTCTCTTCGTTTACTACTACAAACTGATAACGGTCAGATAAGTATGATTTGAACCATGACAATGCAATTTCATTAATGTCAACATAATTTGAGTCTATTCAAAAGAATGTTGTAGTTGATAGTGTCGAATGCAGCCTCAACATTAAACACTAAAAGCCTTTATATATAATACATTATGAAGTATTTTAATGCATTAATTATGCACCTTATAATAACAGTTATAATACATTATAAAACTATAATGCATAAGTATAATGCATTAAAATTCATGACAAACAACCAATTTCAGACGTAACAAAGAATATAATGCATTTTAACTACAGTTATTTATGAAAATATATAATGCATTATAGCGTAGGCCTACAATATGAATATCTTTATACTGCTTTAAGCAGGCTAAAGTGTTACCAAACTTTGTAATCCAAATGCATGCATCTTAAATTTAGGCCTAAAAAGGTCACGCATCTCCGACATTTCATGACGTCAGCTAACGGTGAACTGTTAAAGTGAGTGTCACGGCCAAGTAAGGATGTTTATGCAGGGAAAGGTGGACCTCTGGCTCACTTCATGGTAATGACCCTGCGTTTCGCCTGGCAACTATTGTTTACATCTGTAAATATGAAAACACACATTTCCTGTGAACAAATGATGCTTGTGAGCTGGTTCTGCGTAATGAAAACACTCACAGATTTAGATGCCAAGCGTCTTGCCTTGAAAGTAGACGAGAGCAGCGTCTGGAGTCAGAAAACAGCGGGCAATCTGTGAAAGCAGAAGCAGATGAAGTTGGTGTTTTTGCCATGCAGCTGTTTTACATGAAGATAGACAAATAATCCAGTGTGCATATTTCATTCTGCCAAAATCTGTCTTATGCATCTATTTTTAGTTTCTATTTCGGACATTAAAATCATCACATTATCTCTACAGAAGTGCAAGGAGTTTTCACACATTTTTTAAAAATGGCATTAGAATTAATAGAGCCATTTCCCATCATGCTTTTACTTGCGAAGTTGGAGGAAAGCAAATCTCGCTTCAGATAGAGCTGCACGATTCTGGATAATTTGAGAATAACATTTTTTTTTTTGTTTCAAATAGAGATCATGATTCTGAACTAAACAAAATAACATGAGACAAAATGTTAATTTTGCAGTCTATTTAAAAAATATGAAATTAATTTGAATGAATTTGAAACTATGGACATTTGTTTCCGCAATGAAATAAAAAGTCACAATTACCTTTATTATTTTTATCTCACGATTCTGACTTTTTTCTATAAAGTCAGAATTGCAATTCTGAGAAAAAAAGTCATTATATCTCGCAATTCTGACTTTATATCTCACAATTCTGACTTTATATCTCGCAATTCTGACTTTATATCTCGCAATTCTGACTTTATAACTCGCAATTCTGACTTTATAACTCAATTCTGACTTTATAACTCAATTCTGATTTTATATCTCAATTCTGATTTTATAACTCGCAATTCTGACTTTATATCTCACAATTCTGACTTTATATCTCGCAATTCTGACTTTATAACTCAATTCTGACTTTATATCTCGCAATTCTGACTTTATAACTCGCAATTCTGACTTTATAACTCAATTCTGACTTTATAACTCACTTCTGATTTTATAACTCGCAATTCTGACTTTATATCTCACAATTCTGACTTTATAACTCAATTCTGACTTTATATCTCGCAATTCTGACTTTATAACTCGCAATTCTGACTTTATAACTCAATTCTGACTTTATAACTCAATTCTGATTTTATATCTCAATTCTGATTTTATAACTCGCAATTCTGACTTTATATCTCACAATTCTGACTTTATATCTCGCAATTCTGACTTTATAACTCAATTCTGACTTTATATCTCGCAATTCTGACTTTATATCTCGCAATTCTGACTTTATATCTCGCAATTCTGACTTTATAACTCAATTCTGACTTTATAACTCAATTCTGATATTATATCTCAATTCTGATTTTATAACTCGCAATTCTGACTTTATATCTCACAATTCTGACTTTATATCTCGCAATTCTGACTTTATAACTCAATTCTGACTTTATATCTCGCAATTCTGACTTTATAACTCGCAATTCTGACTTTATAACTCAATTCTGACTTTATAACTCAATTCTGATTTTATAACTCGCAATTCTGACTTTATATCTCACAATTCTGACTTTATATCTCGCAATTCTGACTTTATAACTCAATTCTGACTTTATAACTCAATTCTGACTTTATATCTCGCAATTCTGACTTTATAACTCGCAATTCTGACTTTATAACTCAATTCTGACTTTATAACTCAATTCTGATTTTATAACTCACAATTCTGACTTTATATCTCACAATTCTGATTTTATATCTCGCAATTCTGACTTTATATCTCAATTCTGACTTTATAACTCAATTCTGACTTTATATCTCGCAATTCTGACTTTATAACTCGCAATTCTGACTTTATAACTCAATTCTGACTTTATAACTCAATTCTGATTTTATAACTCGCAATTCTGACTTTATAACTCGCAATTCTGACTTTCTCACAATTCTGACTTCATATCTCGCAATTCTGACTTTATATCTCGCAATTCTGACTTTCTCACAATTCTGACTTTATAACTCGCAATTCTGACTTTCTCGCAATTCTGACTTTATATCTCGCAATTCTGACTTTATAACTCGCAATTCTGACTTTATAACTCGCAATTCTGACTTTCTCGCAATTCTGACTTCATATCTTGCAATTCTGACTTTCTCGCAATTCTGACTTTATATCTCGCAATTCTGACTTTCTCACAATTCTGACTTCATATCTCGCAATTCTGACTTTATATCTCGCAATTCTGACTTTCTCACAATTCTGACTTTCTCACAATTCTGACTTCATATCTCGCAATTCTGACTTTATAACTCGCAATTCTGACTTTATAACTCGCAATTCTGACTTTATAACTCGCAATTCTGACTTTCTCGCGATTCTGACTTCATATCTTGCAATTCTGACTTTCTCGCAATTCTGACTTTCTCACAATTCTGACTTTCTCACAATTCTGACTTCATATCTCGCAATTCTGACTTTATAACTCGCAATTCTGACTTTATAACTCGCAATTCTGACTTTCTCGCAATTCTGACTTCATATCTTGCAATTCTGACTTTCTCGCAATTCTGACTTTATATCTCGCAATTCTGACTTTCTCACAATTCTGACTTTATAACTCGCAATTCTGACTTTCTCGCAATTCTGACTTTATATCTCGCAATTCTGACTTTCTCGCAATTCTGACTTTATAACTCGCAATTCTGACTTTCTCGCAATTCTGACTTCATATCTTGCAATTCTGACTTTATAACTCGCAATTCTGACTTTATAACTCGCAATTCTGACTTTCTCGCAATTCTGACTTCATATCTTGCAATTCTGACTTTCTCGCAATTCTGACTTTATATCTCGCAATTCTGACTTTCTCACAATTCTGACTTTATAACTCGCAATTCTGACTTTCTCGCAATTCTGACTTTATATCTCACAATTCTGATTTTATATCTCGCAATTCTGACTTTATATCTCAATTCTGACTTTATAACTCAATTCTGACTTTATATCTCGCAATTCTGACTTTATAACTCGCAATTCTGACTTTATAACTCAATTCTGACTTTATAACTCAATTCTGACTTGATATCTCGCAATTCTGACTTTATAACTCGCAATTCTGACTTTATAACTCAATTCTGACTTTATAACTCAATTCTGATTTTATAACTCGCAATTCTGACTTTATAACTCGCAATTCTGACTTTCTCACAATTCTGACTTCATATCTCGCAATTCTGACTTTATATCTCGCAATTCTGACTTTCTCACAATTCTGACTTTATAACTCGCAATTCTGACTTTCTCGCAATTCTGACTTTATATCTCGCAATTCTGACTTTATAACTCACAATTCTGACTTTATAACTCGCAATTCTGACTTTCTCGCAATTCTGACTTCATATCTTGCAATTCTGACTTTCTCGCAATTCTGACTTTATATCTCGCAATTCTGACTTTCTCACAATTCTGACTTCATATCTCGCAATTCTGACTTTATATCTCGCAATTCTGACTTTCTCACAATTCTGACTTTCTCACAATTCTGACTTCATATCTCGCAATTCTGACTTTATAACTCGCAATTCTGACTTTATAACTCGCAATTCTGACTTTATAACTCGCAATTCTGACTTTCTCGCGATTCTGACTTCATATCTTGCAATTCTGACTTTCTCGCAATTCTGACTTTCTCACAATTCTGACTTTCTCACAATTCTGACTTCATATCTCGCAATTCTGACTTTATAACTCGCAATTCTGACTTTATAACTCGCAATTCTGACTTTATAACTCGCAATTCTGACTTTCTCGCAATTCTGACTTCATATCTTGCAATTCTGACTTTCTCGCAATTCTGACTTTATATCTCGCAATTCTGACTTTCTCACAATTCTGACTTTATAACTCGCAATTCTGACTTTCTCGCAATTCTGACTTTATATCTCGCAATTCTGACTTTCTCGCAATTCTGACTTTATAACTCGCAATTCTGACTTTCTCGCAATTCTGACTTCATATCTTGCAATTCTGACTTTATAACTCGCAATTCTGACTTTATAACTCGCAATTCTGACTTTCTCGCAATTCTGACTTCATATCTTGCAATTCTGACTTTCTCGCAATTCTGACTTTATATCTCGCAATTCTGACTTTCTCACAATTCTGACTTTATAACTCGCAATTCTGACTTTCTCGCAATTCTGACTTTATATCTTGCAATTCTGACTTTCTCGCAATTCTGACTTTCTCGCAATTCTGACTTTCTCGCAATTCTGACTTCATATCTCGCAATTCTGACTTTATAACTCGCAATTCTGACTTTATAACTCGCAATTCTGACTTTATAACTCGCAATTCTGACTTTCTCGCAATTCTGACTTTCTCGCAATTCTGACTTTCTCGCAATTCTGACTTCATATCTTGCAATTCTGACTTTCTCGCAATTCTGACTTCATATCTTGCAATTCTGACTTTCTCGCAATTCTGACTATATCTCGCAATTCTGACTTTCTCACAATTCTGACTTCATATCTCGCAATTCTGACTTTATATCTCGCAATTCTGACTTTCTCACAATTCTGACTTTATAACTCGCAATTCTGACTTTATATCTCGCAATTCTGACTTTCTTGCAATTCTGACTTTATATCTCGCAATTCTGACTTTATATCTCGCAATTCTGACTTTATAACTCGCAATTCTGACTTTCTCGCAATTCTGACTTTATATCTCGCAATTGTATTTAAATCTCGCAATTTTGAGAAAAAAAGTCAGAATTGTGAGATATAAAGTCGCAATTATTTTTTTTATTTTTTCATTTAGTGGCGGAAACAAGCTTCCATATAAAACAATAATTCAATGACAAATACGTTTTCAAAAGTCACTTGTCGCCACCTACTGGTGTAACAATGTTATTGATACAATCTTTATTTGAAGCATCAAGTTACTTTCAAAAGGTGATTTACTCTATTTTGATCTCTACTGTAGACATCAGTGTTTATATCTGAACTATAAACTTTTATCCAGTACTTCTGTGATAATCTGAATTAATGTAAGACAAAAATAATGATACTGTGTGGTTGAAAAGACTGTTTGTGAAGCTGTTTCATATCTATACATGACAGCGGCTCTCTCGCTGTGATCCTCAAAGCTTTAATAGACAGAGACGAATCGCTGTCATTTCAGAGTAAGATCGCATGAGTGTTTGAATCGAGATTGACATATTTTAATTATTAGATTTGTGCGGCGAACGTTAGCATGACATCACATTAAGATCGAGCATTTTATAAATAAATTAAAAGGCTATAAATAAATAAATTTGACTTGACAAAATACAGACATGAGTAAATGACTGAATTTACATTTGAACATAGTATTTTTGTTTACGTTTACATTTATGCCTTCAGCAGACGCTATTATTCAAAGCAACTTGTCACAGAACCAAAAATATTCAACAATATTGTTTAGTCTTTAAGGCTGATTCTGTTTCTTCTAAAAAGTATCAATTAATGTAATTCCTGAGGAAGTGGATTAAAATTGGAACCAGAATCCGTCACATTCTCATTCCATGTTTAACTAGTAAAGGAAGTGAAGGTAATCAAACACAATAACTTTCAACAATAACCCACAAATTGTCATTGGGAAAATAGCAGACATCTGGGAATAATGGCCATCGGCACATCAAATGAAGCAACAGGCAGAAAAATTCATGCCACATATTTGAACCCCTCAAAAGGCAAAAATGAGTCCCTGATGTCCATGTTGACCCCATTTATGTGGCAGTTTTCCTTACGCTTCTCAAGGACGGTTAACCTTTCGCCTCTCGAGCCGATCAGTCGCCGGCAGACGTTTCCCAGCATCTGGAATTCATTCTGAATTTTCATTCGTACTTTAACAATTTCAGCATAATATTTTGTGTTTCGGTGTAAACGCTGGTACTATTATTCTGCCAAATATCACAGATGTACAATACAATACTGTTTTCTGAAAGATTGAGTTTGTGCTTAAAACAAGAACAAATATCTGTCAGAGGGGTCAGAAAAATACACTTAATTCAAAGTGAAAACTAGATGATTTTCTGATTTAATCATGAAGTCACTTAATTTTGATCAGTTTTTCATTATACAAGTCTTAATATCTTCAGTCATTTCTCTTCTCCAGTAAATGTATCTTGATTTAAGAATGTTTAGATATTTGTGCTGGAAAACAAGACAGAAATACTGAGGAAGAACATCGTTTTTTGCACTGAAAACTTAAAAAATGACCACAATGTAATGGTTTTTACATTTAAATCAGGATAGATTAAATGCAACGCAACAACTATGATCAGGTGAATAATAATACACCATTATTTTTGATATTAGTAAACTAAACTTAATTTACTGTGTTTATCCCATTGATTTTTGCAATGTACTTGGATTGACAAAACTAAAAAAAGTTCTCAAATTCACATTTTCTTATGTATTTACTTATTTTAATCTACTTTTATTTGAAAAATACAATTTTTATTTATATACAATATATTAAATTATTTATTTATTTACTAATTTAGTTACTTATTTTAAACAATTTTTTAAAAATGTATTTATTTATTTAAATATTTTTATTTATTTACAGACTCGTTTATTTACTTATTTTAATCTATTATTTATTCATTCGAATTTGTTTTTAAAAATACTCATTTATGTATTTACATATTTTAATCTACTTTTATTTATTTAAAAAATAAAAATATTTATTTATAGTCTGTTTCTATTTATTTACTTATTTATTAACTTATTTTAAACTTTATTAATTTATTTAAAAATATTTATTAATTTAATTGTTTATTTACTTGTTTTAATCTAGTTTTATTAATTAATTTATTTATTTACTTATTTTAATCAATTTTTTACGTATTTTATTCATTTTTAAAAATGTATTTATGTATTTACATATTTTAATATATTTTTATTCGTAGACAATTTCTATTTACTTACTAATTTAGTAATTTAAAAAAACTTTACAAATGTTTTATTTATTTAAATATTGATATTTATTTGTTTATTTACTTATTTTAATCTATCTTTATTTATTTTAATCTATGTTTTATTTATTTTTAAAAATGTATTTATGTATTTACATATTTTAATCTATTTCTATTTATTTATTTTAAAAATAAAACCATTAAAAAAACATAATAAAAGTATTTATTTATGTGCAATTCCTATTTAAACTTTTTATTAATTTATTTAAATATTTTTATTTATTCATGTTTATTTATTTGTTTTAATCTATTTTCATTTATTTTAAACTAGTTTTATTAATTAATTTATTTACATATTTAAATCTATTTTGATTTATATTAATGTATGTATTAAAATAAAAAGTTACTTAACTTTTTAACTATTTAAAACTTATATATAAAAGTCTATAAAAATAAAATAAAAATATTTGTCTATTTTATTTAATTTTTTCATTTATTTATATTATTTTATTTATTTATTCATATAATTTTGGGGGAAAAAAGGTTCTTTTAAGAACTGTTCATTGAAATGTTCTTGTGAAAACTCTTTTACGTACAGTAAGATCCTCCATGCTGACTTCACGATGACCTCAACACGCTCACCCTTATTTGTTCAGCGGTCTCCTGGCATCAGACTCCCGCCCATATTTACGAACCCGTGGCATCTCTGATCACATGACCATCATCTGCAGGTGTGTTCATTGTTCGGTCCACCTGCCGTCTCAAAGGATAAAACAACAAACAAAGCAGCTGAAGGAAGTGGGAAGAGAAGTCCGGGCACAGAGTTCCTCGGATCATCTCGGTGCGGTCGGATCCCGTCTATAAAACAATATGAAACACTTCATCAAACACATTCTCTGGGGCTTTTACCTTCAAAAACATCCAAAACAGATTCCGATGGTCACAACTAGTTTTCTTTTACTGCAAGAAGATATTTGCTGGTTTTTGGTCCCCATTGACTTCCATAGTATTTTTCTCATGTGTAAGTCAATGGGGACCAAAGACGGTTACAGAATCTGAGCTGGACGTTACCGTCTCTTTATCAATATTTGTGCACTTCTTTCCAGCATCCACTTTGCAAATATTTACTCTCCATAAAACAGTAAGTGGGAAAAAGTCTTTCTATTTGGAAAAAGTATAACCTCTCACTGCACAATATCCCTTCAGACGGAGGAAATCCCAACAGAATTCCCAATATTCCCTATTTTGAGCTTGTGGTCACCTGACGCGCTCTTTTATCGCTGTAAATGTTTTTCTAGCGCTCAATCAGTGATTTAATGGGGCTCCACATATAACTATAAATACACTAGCCGTCAAAAAATGGATTTATGTTTCTCGTGATCTTGAAAACAAAAAGAAGTTTTCATCGCTGCATTAATATTGAGTCATAATGAAGAATGACTGCTATTATAAATGCAAATTATTTAATAAACATACACCATAATCTATTGTAGATCTTGTAAAGGCTGATTTTATGGAGCATGTAGAAGCTTTAAAGGCCACTAGATGGCGATGCATCACATCATTTACAGAAGAAACTTCAACTTTTCATTTCAAATTCAGCCCTTCATGAACATTATATGATCACTTAATGGATAGATTAAAACCTTATTCTGAGATTACATGAAATGATCAAGAATCATGTGACACTGGAGTAATGATGCTGAAAATTCAGCTTTGATCACAGGAATAAATTACACTTTACTATATATTCACATAGAAAACAGCTGATTTACACTGGAATAATATTTCACTATTTTACTGTATTTTTTGATACAGTAAATAATTCATTAATAATTTTCATACTGACTAATTCAAACAGGTTAACATTATAAATAATATTATTATATAAATTAACATTATAAATGTCAATATAATATTTGGAAAGTTTTTTTTCTACTCATTATAGTCTTAGATGATTTATGTATTTCCATATTTTAATATTTTATAACTAAAGCTTTTTTAACTATTTATTAATTTATTTATTTTAATATATTTTTATTTATTTTTAAATTAAAATGATGTATATACATTTTGTTATTTATATACTCATTTAGTTACTTATTTTTTATCTGTTTTTATTTATTCATTTTTTATTAATTTAATTTACTTCCTCGTTTATTTACTTATTTTAATCTATTTGTTATTATTTAATCCATTTTTTCTAATTAATTAATTAATTAATGTATGTTTTAATTATGCAAATGTAATTTTATTTATGTATTTATTTTAATAAATATTTTTTTATTTATACATTTTTTATTTATTTACTTATTTTAATTAATTAATTTTAATATTTTATTTACTTGTTCATTTATTTTAATCCATTTTACTACATAATTAATAAATGTGTTTTATTTATGTGAATGTAATTTTATTTATTTATTTAAATGAATATATTTTTTATTTCCTTATTTAAATTAATTAATTTATTTAAATAATTTTATTCATATTATTGTTTAATTTATTCATATTATTTATTTACTTTAATCTTATTTATTTATTTAAATATATTTTATTTATTCATTTACTTATTTTAATGTATTTGTTATTATTTTAAAATGTTATTAATTAACTTATTTTTCATGGAAAACTAATTAAACTAAAACTAAAACCATTAAATTAAAAAAAAAATGTTACTTAAAATAAAATATAAAAACCTATAAACTTATTTATTTCAGCTAGTTCCAAAGGCAACTTGATGTACTAAAAACTTAAATAAAAATAAATAAAAACTATATAGAGATATTTAGAAAGCAAAAAAACACAACAAAATAATATAAAAATAAAAGCTAATTAAAACAATCATAAAAAACTCTAATAGTATCTCAATGACACAAAATAACACTAGATTGATCTTTAATATGGAGATCTTCTGATCATTAAAGTGCCATTAATATTCATTTCAACCATATAAACTAATATGAATGAACTGATTTCTATAATAATTATTTCTTTGATGAAGCAGAATAACAGGTTAAGTTAGAATCATTTCTCAAGGCACTTGTTAAAGCGAGGTCACACAGACGTGAAGCTGCTCAAACGCTCTGAGGTCAAAGTTCACGCAGCTCCTGACCTTTGAATCCCTCACAACTGTCTCGAAGCTTCCCGCCTCCTTTTACAGCCCGTTGTCATGGAAACTAGCGTACACTACAGTGGCAAAGTTCAGCGCTCTCCTCCGCACCCGTCCACATGTCAAACATCGATGCGTTTAGTGTGAAACATGTGACACAGAAACCAAGTTCAGCCAATGTTTATAACGTTTTCCAGCACTACAGTATCTGTCCATGTTGACATCTGAGGAGTTTGATTTGGACACACAACTTTTGACATCAAGATATCAAAAATATTACTTTAATTTTTACAGTCAGGACAGAGTAAGAGCATTTGCTCATTTACTTATTTTAATATTTTTTTAAATCTATTTTTTATTTATTAATTTATTTATTTTAATCTATTTTTATTCATTTTTTTTAATTAAAATGATTTATAAACAATTTTAGCTATTTATTTACACATTTAGTTATTACTTATTTTAAACGTTTATTTATTTAAATATTTTTATTTATTCTTTTACTTCCTCATTTATTTACTTATTTTATTAATTAATTATTTAATTGTATTTTTCATTTATTTTAATATAATTTTATTTATGTATTTAAATAAATAAATATTTTATTTATATACATTTATACACATTTTATTTATTTATTCATATTATTTTGTTTCATTTATTCATTTATTTATTCATTTACTTGTTTTACTTGTTTTAATCTATTTGTTATTACTTTAATACAATGTTTATTAATTAATTATCTTATTTAAAAGTATTTTAATGTATTTTTTATTCATTTTAATGTATTTTATGTTTAAATAAATACGATTATTTATTTACATACAATTTTAATTTATTAATTTACTTATTTTAATTTATTTATTTATTTGAATGTTTATTTATTTACTCATTTTATTTTGTTTCATTTATTCATATATTTATTGATATTATGTATTTACCTTAATCTTATTTATTTATTTAAATATTCTTTATTTATTCATTATTTATTTATTTTACTTAATCTATTTGTTACTTTAATACAATGTTTATTAATTAACTAACTTATTTAAATGTATTTTAATGTGTTTTTTTATTTATGTATTTAAATAAATACAATTATTTATTTATATACAATTTTAATTTATTTATTTACTTAATTAATTTATTTAAATGTTATTTATTTACTTGTTTTATTTTGTTTCATTTATTCATATATTAATTCATATTATGTATTTACTTTAATCTTATTTATTTATTTATTTATTTATTACTCATTTATTTACTTATTTAAATCTAATTTTTATTAATTTATTTACTTGTTTTAATGCATTTTTTATTTATTTTAATGTATTTTTATTTATGTTTAAATAAGTACAACTATTTTTATACAATTTATTTTTTTAATTTTTTTAATTTATTTTTAAATTATTTTAATTTATTTATTTAAATTATTTTTTAAAATAAAAGTTGTATTAAATATTGTTTTAATTAATCATTATTTATTTACTTTTTTATTTTTATTATGTATTTTAACATTATTTTCTAATAAGCCTTTAACCTTATTCTATAATTTATTTATTTTTACATTTTTTATTTTCTCTAAACATTTCCACAAACCCTCCGGCACTCCCTGAAAACCTGCCATACACATCCATACAGCACATGTTCTCTGACACACATAGCAGATCAATGATGTAACATCATCATACAGCGCTGTGTGTGTGTGTGTGTGTGTGTGTGTGTGTGTGTGTGTGTGTGTGTGTGTGTGTGTGTGTGTGTTGCAGACTGCAGTGGGGGAGGGGAAGTACAGTATCACAGACGACACAAACCCTCCATACTGACTGTGACTGACTGCAGCCGCCCTTCCCCCACTGCTGCAGGTCACATGACCCTGGTGGGGCGGGTGGGGGAGGCAGATTGAACCTGTTCTTTGTTAGGAGGTCAGCGCTCGCTCCTACCGTACGCCCGCTAAATGATGCGCGCTGCTAACACACACACACACATTACAAAACACTGAAACAAACACTCTGTCTGTCATCATTAACCACATCCGTCAAGATCTAAACAGGGCGAAAGTAACACTACAGTCCAAGTCACATGATATGCTATTCACTGCTACACAGTAAAAAAAAGGTTGGTGTAGAAACACTTTTCACTCAGTAAATTTCACAATTAATTATGAAGAAATGCCATATAATGCCATAATGCAATAATATTTATTTGCAACTACAAAAAAAAAAAAAAATCATTTTTAGAGTGTATCTTCCTCTACTAAAGCTTTGAAATCTCTTTTGCATCCAACTAAAGGGCTGTCTACACGACACCATTTTCAACTAAAAACAGGAAACTTTTTATACGTTTTGGCCGTTCATTTGCACGACAACAGCGTTTTGGGGGACTGAAAACGCAAACTTGAAAATGTGTTTTTGAAAGTGCGAGTTTTTGAAGTTTTTGAAAACGTTTTCATCTCCATGTAAACTACAAAAACGTGAATTTGTGAAAACAGTGACATCATGTGCATACGTGTTACGTTGTTAGATTATAGGCGCGTGTTTCTTTACGAAGTGACATCGCCATCTACTGGCCTGACAGCAGAATACAGTGTTTTTAGTCATTTTTGTGGATCCAATTTGAACGGGGATCGTTTTGACAACGTTGTCGTCTGTACGTGAAAAACAGGAAGGAAATATTGTCATAAACGTAGCCTAAGAAACAATACCGTTATTAAACTACAAAAATGTGAATTTGTGAAAAGGGTGACGTCATGCCCATGCGTGTTACGTGTTCAGTTTATAGGCGTGTAGTGTTTCTTTACAAAGTGACATCGCCATCTACTGGCCTGACAGCAGAATACAGCATTTTTAGTCGCGTTCGCGGATCCGTGTGAATGAGGATCATTTTGACAACGTTGTCGTCTGTACGTGAAAAATGCTTAAAAAAATGCAAACTTGAAAATGTGTTTCAAAGTACAAGTTCTTAAAAATGATACCCTTATCGTCTCCATGTAAACTACAAAAACGTGAATTTGTGAAAACGGTGGCATCATGCGTGTTACGTGTTCAGTTTATAGGAGTTTAGTGTTTCTTTACGAAGTGATATCGCCATCTACTGGTCTGACAGCAGAATACAGCGTTTTAGTCGTTTTCGTGGATCCGTGTGAACGAGGATCGTTTGACAACATTGTTGTCTGTACGCGAAAAACCCAAAGGAAAAATGTTTCAGTTTTTAAGAAAATCATTGTCATAAACGTACCCTAAGAAACAATACCGTTATCAGACAATACAGTTATTGTCTCCATGCAAACTACAAAAACGTGAATTTGTGAAAACAGTGACGTCATGTGCATGCGTGTTACATTTTCAGCTTATAGGCGCGTAGTGTTTCTTTACACAGTGACATCGCCATCTACTGGCCTGACAGAATACAGCGTTTTTAGTCACTTTCGCGGATCCGTGTGAACGGGGATCATTTTGACAATGTTGTCGTCTGTACGCGAAAAACGCAAAGGAAAAACAATTCCATTTTAGTACATGGTTGTCGTAAACATACCCTAAGAAAAACAGATGGATCCTGCAGGTCTGACATCATTTTGTTATGGTTTGAATATGCAGATTGAAGATCATTAATTACTAAATTTCACTCTGTTTCTCACAAAAAGCTTCAGAAGATTTGGAATACTGTGCATTTTTATAAGTAGCATAAAAACAGTACTCGTTGCTAGTACTATGTTAACTAATGTAGTTAATTAATGTTAACACTTGACACTAAAGTGTTACCAATAACTGCAGATGAGGACACGGTTTCTAGAGTCATTTTCGCGTGAACTGCTCCTTTAACAGTGATTGGTGTTTATCATAGATCATAGTGCAAGCTTTTCTCTCACTGATGCAAGAGACTGCAACCTTTGCTGTGAATGCACACTAGTTAGGGAACAACAGTATACGCAACACAGCTGTGAAATGCAAATTTAACACCGCTTGTTAGAAATCATTCTGATATGATGATTTGCTGCTTTACTGTCACTTTTGATAGATTTAATGCGTCCTTGATGAATAAAAGTATTCATTTCTTTTCTATTAATATACATATGCGTTTATTATTTTTGTAAACAGTTGCGCGGGTACTTCGGTATTTACGGCCGTCACAGGAATGTGTCACACTAATGTACTCCTGTCTTGTTATTTACTTTCCGAATGTGAATGACTGTGCAGCGCGAAAAGAGAATTAATCAGCCAGTGTGTGACCTTACAGGCGCAAAAGAGGGAGGGAGACGTGTGTGTCTGCGGTAACGTTGCGTCATAACAACTACAGAAGTGTGATTATCTCCAGATAATCTCTTTCAGCGCCGACAAATAAAAGTCAAACATTAAGTGAAACACACTGTGAAGTGATTATACTGTTAAAAATGAAAGAAAGACACGTGTTTCGTTTTCTTTTTTGTTTTAGGAGATCATGTGGAATGTTCTGGCAGCGCTAGTTTATGAAATTATTGTAATATAATAAAATCATTACACCAGGTCCTAACCAGACACGACGTGATAAAGAAACAAGCGATAACAGCTTATCTTTCCCACGTAAATCTGGGCTTTATGACAGGGCATTAATCGGTCACATGGTTCATTTACGGTTATGAAGAATTTAACCATGCGAGGCACAAGATGGCGAAGACAGTGTTATTTCATGGTGGATGTGGTCTGATTTTGTGTTGTTGAATAAGCAGGTTTAAGGTCAGCTGCTCATTTTTCCATTGTGGGTCACAAAGTGCAAAACGCCCCCCTCCCCCCATTCTCTGCGGCTGCGGCTCAATACCTAGTGAGCTCCCTACCTAGACAGCATGGAAGCAAATTGATTTATTTCAATGTTATTTATTGCAAAATCACTTTATGACTATAGTCAACAATGAGAAGTAATATAATGGTAATTTGCATAAATTGCATTTTTTTTTTTTTGATTGGTGCATTGCAAATAGATATATACATAGATGTTTTGGTAGTTTATTAAGTGATCAGACACACTGCTGGGTGATAAAACAGGTGAAAAAACACACAGATGCAAATTAAAGAAGAGACCCAAGTCATATCTACATATAATAAAACATAATTTTGCATTTTTAATGCAAAAAAAGTCTTACTAATTAAAATTTAAAAAAAAAAATGCATTTTTATTGTTTTGTATAAAAAGCCTGACTATTTAATTTAAAATATATAATTTTGTATTTTTAATTCAAATTTGCATATAAAAAAGCCTTACTATTTAAAAATGTAAATAAATAATTAGCATTTTTAATTTAATTTTGTATAAAAATGCTTTACTGTTTAATATATATATATATATATATATATATATATATATATATAATTTTTAATTCAATGCTCTATAAAGTGCTTTACTGTTTCAAATAAAAATAAATAATTTAGTATTTTTAATTAAATTTTCCATAAAAGAATGCTTTACTGTTTAAAATAAATATATATAAGTTTGCATTTTTATTCAATTTTCTATTTTGTTTTAATTTAATTTAAAATATATAATTTTGTACTTTATATTCAAATTTGTATATTAAAAAAATTAAAATAAATAGTTTGCATTTTTAATTTTTTTATTTAATTGTTCTTTTTAATTGTTTTGTTTGTTGTTTTTTTGCATTTTTAATAATTTTGTATAAAAATGCTTTATTGTTTATATATATATATATATAGCATTTTTAATTCAATTTTCTATTAATTTTTTTTTTGCTGTTTGAAATAAAAATATATTTAATTTTGTATTTTCATTCAATTTCCTATAAAAAATGCTTTACTGCTTAATAAAAATAATAATTTAGCATTTTTAATTAAATTTCCCATAAAAAATGTTTTACTGTTTAAAATAAAAATATCTAATTTTGTATCTTTTATTCAATTTTCTGTAAAAACGCCTATTTACTGTGTTCAATATAAATATAAATAGTAGCCTAAGAATACTCTGCTGGTGTGCTGTCTAGTTAGGGAGCTCAGTAGGCATGTGAACACAGCCCGCCTCTCTCTCTCTGCTGTAGTAAGTGTGTGCGCTGCTGTCTGTCTTCCGACGCTCCATTCTGTGAGAAACACACAGGAAACTTGTCTAAAAACACACAGGATCGACATTTAAACCTGAACTTTGGCACTCGAGACCTCGACTGTTGTTCCGCATCGATCTTTACACGGAATATCGCCGATAGCGAGGGGAAATCTGCCTGAAGATGGGTGTAAAGTCGCAGTTTGCACACTGAAGTTGGATGGTGTTTTCCTAGTGGAAGTGAAAGAGAAGCGGCGACTTGAATCTTGGCGGTGAGAACAAGAGATATTTCATTCATTTGAACTTTTTTCTGTGTGGATTGATCAATTGAAGTGCTTGGAAATCTTTGTGAGGAAACTACACGCATGTTTGAACTTTCCCACTCACCTCTAACGCCTCTAAAGTCTTATTTCCAGGGTGGCATGTGTTTGTTGACCACCTTAGTAAGTGACGGACACTCAAAAGAGCTCATTTCTTATTATTTTTGTCCTAATACATGCTGAAAGAAGCCGCCAGATGCAGCAGCACATGCTTCAGGGTGGGGGAGGGGCTGATCCGGTGTCTTCACTAGTTAGTAGTACTAGTTAGTGTACTTCAAATCTTAGTTGTGCAATTTTTTTTTTTTTTAGACTTTTTTTTTTTAATGTGATTTTTAATGAGTATCAAATATAATGATTTAAACCGTGTTGTTGTTCTACAGTAAAAATGATTTAACAGTACATACTAAGTACATACTTACAGCTGAAAGCCTCCATCACTTGTTGATATCAGTAATTTAGCTGCTTGAATCAGTCCATGAGGGAAAATAAGGTCATGTTTTTAGTTGTAGGCTTTTCATTTGTGTCCAGATCCAATCGCTGACCTTGCTGCGTATGTAATTTCCATCACAGCATCTGTTTTTGTTGGCGTACTGTATTACAGTACAGCTCGTTTCTAAATATTTGGATAGAAAGTTTAATCTTTTTTCTAAATGACTAAACGTCTTTTAAAGCTTTGACAAGAATGATCACAGCGAACATTCAGATCTGCGTTGTTATGAAACAATAATTCAGATTATCACAGAAGTGCTGGATAAACGTTTATAGTTCGGATATAAACACTGATGTCTACGGTAGCGATCAAAATAAAGCAAATCACCTTTTGAAAGTAACTTGATGCTTCAAATAAAGATTGTATCAATTACATTGTTACACCAGTAGGTGGCGACAAGTGATGGTTAAAAACATGAATCATTCATTCAAGAGATTTGTTCAAAAAAGCTGATTCATCCAGTAATCAAACAAGTGAAGTCTTTAGCTGCGTCTCATTTTGAAGGCTGCGTCCTCTGGAGGTTGCATTTGAAGGCTGCATATGTCATCAAGGATGTAACTGTTAGATTGCAAAGAAAGAAATTACAGTATTTTACACCACGAGGAATAACAGTCAATTTTATTACAGTTACTTTTCTTAAATAAGACATCCTTGATGATGTATGCAGCCTTCAAATGCGACCTCCGGAGGACGCAGCCTCCGAAATGAGACGCAGCTTTTATGAGTGAGTCATTGAATCATTCATTCAAGACATTTGTTCAGAAATGCTGATTCATCCAGTAGAGAAACAAGTGAAGTCTTTATGAGTGAGTCATTGAATCATTCATTCGAGAGATTCGTTCAAAACGCGAGTAATGAAACAAGTGAAGTGTTTATGAGTGAGTCATTGAATTATTCATTCAAGAGATTTGATTTGAAACGCTGATTCATCCAGTAATGATACAAGTGAAGACTTTATGAGTGAGTCATTGAATCATTCATTCAAGAAATTTGATTTGAAACGCTGATTCATCCAGTAATGATACAAGTGAAGACTTTATGAGTGAGTCATTGAATCATTCATTCAAGAGATTTGTTCAAAAACACAGATTCATCCAGTAATGATATGAGTGAGTCATTGAATCATTCATTAAACCCAATTTTTAAAAAAATTCAAATGAATTAAATATTTTTAAATAGACTGCAGCAATTAATACTTTGTCAGAAGCTCTAGTAAATTGCATTTTATTTAGTTTAATTGTCTATTCAGAGTCATGATCTCAAAATTAACACAAAATGGGTATTCATACAAATTACGCATTATATGTATTATTCAAAAACAGGCGTCACATGATTTTGATCATACTGCACCCTAGTGTTTAATTAGATGTATGTTCAAACTGATGTTTTGATGACAAATGCCACTATTAATGGCCGATATAAAGCCAATTATATATGATGTCACACTATTTAATTTAATGATAGCAAAACATTTTTATTGATGTTTCTCAGTATTTGTCCATTTTTTTCCCACTGTGCTGATTGCAGTGCATTATGGGATTGCTTTCTCTGCAAAGGACACCTATGCAGATGAAACGCAGTACAAAAGTAGAATCTACATGTAAGTTGTCAATTAAATACGCTAAGAAAGAAAGACGCAGTTTTGTTGTTAAAGATAAAGTTGGGAATGCCTAATGCAGTCGCTAAGGAGAATTAGAATATGATTCCCGCGCCTAATCTCCATTCATCTTCATATGGAGATCACTCCCACGCTACAGCTTGTCACGCTGTTATAAATAGCTTTAGATTTGCACAGAGTTGTAAATCATTACAAGTTGACTGAGTTAATGGTTAATAGGATTGAAGAGAGAGAGTTGTGGTCTTGGGATTTTCTCCAGGATTTGAGCAAAGCCAAATCCAAATCCGTCTGAAAGAATGATGCCAGAATGGCCTAGTTTTGAAACAGAGAAAGAGACTGTAGTGTCTCCATGTTTAATGCTCATAATAAACCAGACAAAATGGTTTGCATGTTTTCTTGAGGCTTGTCTGTTTTTTTAGGGCTGCATGATATACTGAATATTCATGATGTTTGTGATGATTTTACTGGTAGTGTTCCAACAAAACTCTGATAAATTACTGATATATGATGCTGAAAATTCAGCTTTGATCACAGGAATAAATTACATTTTACTATATATTCACATAGAAAACAGCTGTTTTAAAATGTAAAAATATTTCACAATTTGTATCAAATAAATGCAGCCTTGGTGAGCAGGAGAGACTTCTTTATCCACAAACTGTCGAATAATAGTATACAGGCGTGTTATGATTTTTTTTTTAATATCATATTGTACCCTAGTGTGTATGTATATTGAGATTCCAGTGCTAAACATGTCCCATAAAATGCACAGTGATGCACAACAATACAATACTAATATATTGCATTAGAGAGGAGTATGTCTGTTATGGTGTTTGGATTTGAATGGGCTGTAATGTGCAACTCGCGGCTGCGTGTTGACGTGATACACAGGATTTTTGCATCTCCATGGCAACGTTGTTAAAGGGTTAGTTCACCCAAAAATGAAAATTATGTCATTAATTACTCACCCTCATGTTGTTCCACACCCGTAAGACCTTCGTTCATCTTCAGAACACAAATTAAGATATTTTTGATTTTTGATTTTTTTTTTCTCTCCACTCAGATCAACTGCTGTTGATGGTTTAGTATTTGAAGAAAATTAGCCTACATTTGGTCATCTGCCCTCTGGGACAGGGTTATTATTAAGGATGGCAATTTGCATAAATTCCCATAATTGATCATTGTTTAAATTAACAATCAATTATTCGTTAACCTCTTAAACCTCTTATGAAAAAATGTTGCTGATGCACGTGTAAAAATAGTATACACATGAAATATTAGTAAACCGTAGTTGATCACATATGTTTATTTAGAGCAGGTGGTTTCAAACGAGCCCAAACACAACATAAGTGACATTGACATGCTGCTTCGCTTAAGCAATGGGACGTCCGGGATCTGATCACATCGTGACGCAGTGATTAACGTCATTTGAAAGTTCAACCAATGGAAGCTGGATCTCCGATATAGTATGTAGGTGATGATTATAGTTTTATTATCACTCATTTTATTATTGTGGCGTTTACACAAGTAAGTAGTTCTTATGTTCCTTTTTGGACCCTTAAATGGCTAGCCTACTAAATCCATTGCATAGCTTGAAGACATTAATACATTGTTATACGTGTTATACGCACCTCAAAATTACACTCTAAAGATGACCTTGCTTAATCAATTGATAAGTTTTATGGGTTATCAACAATTAATCAATTGGCGATTAACTGTTAGCATCCCTAGTTATTATCGTTCAAATAAACAAAAAAATGTTATCATATCATTAAAATCGGTACGATATATATATACACGATAAATGTGACAGTACACACGTACATATATATTATGTAAACACAAACTTTTATTTTGGATGCGATTAATTGTTTGACGGCACTATAAAAAAACTAAACTATCCAAAAATTAGAAATGTTGCTTTGGCAACTAACTGACGTAAAATAAAGCATTAAAATTACTAACTGTAATAAATGAAAACTAAAACTGCCAGTACTTAAAAATGAAAAAAGCATAAGAAAATTAAGCGAAAACTGAAAATTTATAAAATAAAAGTATTCAAAATATTAATAATATATATATATATATATATATAAATAACACTGCTCTGGGTCCAGTTGTGTAATTGTCTGTGATTTACAAAAATATAACTAACGATAATGAATGACATGTTTATTTTTAAAACTGATGACTTCAACTTTTATTTTATTTATTTAGTATAGATGATGATTTATTTAGCATCGACTAATGAACTATATTACTTGGTGAAATAATTATTATAGTTATTAAAATAAATTTTACTATTTATTAATTGAACATTGTTTTTTTTTTTTATCATATTTTGTGCCTTTAGTTTATTAACGCATTAAGTTTTGAGAGGCTATGATGTCCTGCAGTTAAAGAGGTTTAATGGCAGTAAAATCAGTTAAACTTAAGTTTCTCCAGCTTTAAATACAGTGAAGTGATTCCTCCCTCGCAGTCGTCACGTATGAAGTCGACTCGCTGAAGTGGCTACGCTGGCGACTTGTCAGTTTGCGGGTTCATTAGTCTCTGGTGACCGCAGGGAATGACTGGCGCATTTTGACTCGCGGCACCACTCATGAGAAAATGGCTGCTGTCTGCAGGTCCTGCGAGCACATCTGTCAGAGGTGACCAGCCAGGAGAAAATCAGGCTCTCTGCGGCCTCGCATGTGTCCTGTTTTCCACATTAATCATTCTTGTGGTTTCTTTTGGCTCAGTGCTTGTGACAATTTTTATCCTTCCTTTATACCTAGTTTTTATTCATTAAACGGTAATGTCTTGTTTAACATATGCTAATGTTACCATTTTATTACTTCTATGTTTTTATTGCATTTTTTTTTTATTTATTTTTTTTATTGGAGTTTGTGTTAAATATTTAGCATTTATTCACAGTAATTTTACTGGCAATATTAAATGAAGCAACATTGTGAATACAGAGTCAGATTCAGGATGTGTAAAATCTGCATTCATTTTCTCCATAAGGGAATCAATTTATAATGATAACTTATAAACTGTTAAAAACATCCCAACGGTGAGCTTTGAGATTTTTTAATCGATGGTATATGCATCTGTTGACGCCGTCAGTCTGCATTATTTCAACATAATTTTATAAATAATCATGTTTAACAGAAAAATTCTTGGTGAAAAACTACATTACCCATGATTCTGCAGAGAAATTGTTTCCAATCAGAGAGTTGCAACAATAAAATCATGCCAAAAGAACTTTAGCTCCACCCACTCCAGCGAAATGCTGCGAATGACGTAATTAGTGATCGACCGATATTGATTTTTTTTTTTTTTTTAGAACCGATACCGATAATTTGTGTTTATGTGCCCGATAACCGATATTTATTTACTGTTATACTTCTGTTTTTGACATGATTACAACACCACTGAACTGAACAAACCATTTTAATTATAACAATAAATATAAATATTTTTTATACAACAATAAATTTTGTTAATTTTAATCTTCATATTACAAAAATAATTTTATTTATAAAAAGCATCCGCAGCAACACTAATGTTAACAATAAGCAAAATAAATGTAGAATATTTTATGTTTTCAAATGGAGCAAATAAATTAAAGACAGGAGTCTTACAACTTTGCAGAAATGTAATACTTTATTTTAAACTACAGTTTTAGTAGTTTTATAAGCTGTTTAAAGAGCGAAGAATAATGTGAAATAACTGAATAATATTCTCTGGAATATTGGAATATAACAAACAAAACATCGTATTTTATTGCATTTCTCAACTGGTATGTTATAGCAGAATTATTAATGTTTTTATCATTCTAGATTATGAAATTCTCAAAACACCCACAAGATGGCGGCGTTTATCGGTAAATCCGATATTACAAAACCGATATCCATTATGGTAAAATGCTTAAATATCGGTAAATCGATTATGTCGGTCGATCTCTAGACGTAATCATTTAACTACTTAATTATTTGTATACACAATGTTTATTTATCGATGCACGTAAAATATATTATTTCTGTATCCTAAATCACCTTAGGTTGTAAATTTCTTGTATTTATTTTGCCGATGTCATTTGCAATGCTTCATGGGATTGTAGTTCTTTCCTTCACTAATGCCGTTAAGTTCTTGTGCCTTTGTATTTTTTTAGTTTGATTTTAAAATCTTTTTAGCTTCAAATCAAAGTTTGCAATGTTGTGATTCACATCGTAGCTGGTTGGTTTGGTTTAGGGTCATGGTTATAACTCTTAAACGAAAGACTTTTTTAAATCCTTATGTGAAAAATTAATGGGAAAATAATTGTTGGATGGGCACTGATGCACTTTATTGATGATTTTAATGTATTAATTATGTTTCATTAGACTAGTTTCACCTTCTTTCCTTGTGTTGTGATACTTTAATTATCGCTCACTAGATGAAAATGGGAAATAAAGTTTCATGTCTTCTACCAGTGGCGATTATGTCCGTCTTATTTGCTCCATTTGTTAGTTTTTTGTCACATTTGCCTGTGACTGATTAATCTGGGTAGTTTTAACCTGTTTCCTGTAGTCAGAAACTGCTTATACTCTCTTTGGTCACACTTCAGGAAGCGCTGAGGTTTATTTCTGGAGCACATTAGTCAGCAAAACCAGTCGAGATGCATAAGATGATGCATCCATTAATTCTGTCCATTCTTCAGCTCAAGGACACTGGCTGTGATGTTAACACTGGTGTGCTGTTGTTAATTTGACAGAAGTTTAGTGAACACTTGAGAACAGGATGGTCGTTTCACACTATGGTGTTAATTTCACTGCACTTTGTCTCATTGAAAGTAATGATGATCACATTAAGGCCCTCAGTGCTTCCCACAGGTTTGAAATATACTTGCGGTGGTTGCCGGGTGAAAAATCCCACGGCACAAAAATGGTCTACTACATGTGACAAACAAATAATGTGTGATTTTGAACAGTATTTTTATTTATTGAAATGAATTTTAATTACATAGCATACTATTACATTTAATTACATACTAATATTATGCATTGTAAATTATGCAAAATTACAGCATTTAAATGGTTCACCTTTTCCTATGTTCTCCTTGCTGTCATATAGTGTCTCTCTCAGTGAATGGGACACAGATTTTACTAGTAAAATTTATAAAATGAATAATATATGTGTCAAATAATGTTCTTAGTCTTTTCTTCCTGTGGGGGAGACTACAATAATTTACTATGAATTAAATGGAAATCAAATTAAATACTATTTATTGTGTAACCAAAATACCAATAATGCCCAAAAGAAAAAGAAAAAACTTAGCGTGTGACTTTTAATTATAAACAAGCCCGAAATACACAGGGACTCTTATTTTGAAATGTCTGTACTATTGCAGGCTGATCTTCAATCGTCTAAAACATTTTATATAAAAGCCATAAAGTAGACATTGTAATAATTCATCAACTTGAGTTCATTAGCAATCGGTTGGCATAAATCTGCGCTTTTCATCGATTGAGAATCACTTTGAAGCAGACTGAAGTGCGTGGGAATGTTAGCGGGAATAAACGCCCGTGGGAATGTTAGCGGGAATAAACGGCTCTGACGCACACGTAACGAGCAGGTACGAAACGACTAGTTAATCAATCATGGACGGTTTCATTATCTTGGGCGGATATAAAAGTATAAGAGGATAAAAATAATAAAAGCAAAAATGTGTCTCCAAATATACTTGGGCGGCCGTTATTATACCTGGGCGGCCCGCCCAAGTAATGCTTCAAGCGAAATCAAGGAACTGGTGTGACTTCATTTCCAACAAAATCAGGCTTGTTTCAGGAGTTCAAAACAGCTTGCCAAAGCGAACATTCTGGAAAAGCTCGCTCCGGCTGGAAACGCCTTTGAACTACCATTGGTCTGTGGCGATGATGTAATAGAGTGATGCAGGTGTGATGTCACTTTGTAGGCAGTTAGCATCACACCGGTTCCCTCAGACCTAATTTACACTTTTGAGTGAATTATACCTCATAAATACAGTGAGCTGAGCCTTGGATAAAACTCTATTTTGCGAATCATATTGTTTACATCACCAATGCATATTGTCGCATTTTTATATTGTAATATCTCAATATAACGATGTATCGTTGCTCTTCTGGTAATCGACAATTTTGTTGAGGGGGTCAAAATTATAATTTTTACCTAAGATTTAAAGCCAAATCACAGGGGAGAAAAAATGACTTTTGGAAACATTATTTTATTTTTACACATTGATTGGTACATCTATTAGTAAATTATGTTGTCTTTTGCAATCTTTGTTTCATTTTAAGCCAATGGTGGCAGCTCAAAAATGGGGAAAAAAGCACTTTTCATGTTATTTCCCCCAAAGTTTGCATGCCTGTAACTCAAGTATTAAAGATGTCTTAATATGTCTTTAGATTCTGGTTCTTAATGAACTTTTCTTTGAGTATCTTCATTTTTAAGGCTCTATAGGGTTCAATCCCAGAGATACACTGCAAAAAATGCTGTTCTTACTTAGAATTTTTGTCTTGTTTCCAGTCCAAATATCTAAAAAATCTTAGATCAAGAAGCATTTTCTTGACAAGTAAAAATTATTTTCTTGTTTTCAGGAAAAATAAGTCAAAATTAAGTGAGTTTTTCCTTAAAACAAGCAAAATAATCTGCCAATGGAGTAAGCAAAATAATCTTAATCCAAACTGAAAACAAGATTATATAGCTTATTTTTGGTTTGAAATAAGATTATTTTGCTTGTTTAATTTTAACTCACTTAATTTTGACTTATTTTTCCTGAAAACAAGAAAATAATTTTTACTTGTCAAGAAAATGCTTCTTGATCTAAGAACTTTAAGATATTTTGACTAGAAACAAGACAAAAAACAGCATTTTTTGCAGTGTATTGGGATCTCAGTGCGGCTCCATGAGTAAATTGTACACATTTTCAGTGGTCAAAAATCAAATGTGGGTCAGTTTGCACACAGCTGATACTTCTTTTTTTAAGACTAGAAATGCCTCTATCATTTGTTTTATAATTATAATCTTCATTCCTGTTCTTAATACCCTTGAATTGACTATGCTCGGATATAGTGAATCCCAGAGGACTGAATTCTTGATGTTTTCCCATGATGCTTGCAGTTGGAGTTTCTCTTCTTCTGAGGGGAAATAAATCCTGGTGCGCTACAGGGACGCCGTCTTCTGTGTGTGAATTCCCTGGATGTGGTGTAATTGGTGTTTCTGTCATAAGGCGATCTGATATGTGGATTAGTTGTAGTTCTGCAGGTTCCCAGGATAATTACGGCCTTGTTTTATATGAGCTTTAACCGCTCGAGACTTTTCGTATCCCACAGGCTGTTGTGTGTCAACTAATTAACCAGATGAGACCACCAAACAAGAATGATTCCAGTTTCTCCAGAGACCGGCTCAGATATGAAGACGTATCTCATAGATTGGATATAATTTTTGCATTAATTTAATTTTATGTATTTCATTGCAATTTAGCAATATTATCAAACTCTTTCCAGATATATATGTAGAAAATTACATTTTCGTTGTGGTGTTCACACTGCGTAAATGACGCACAACAGGGTGTTACACACTACACGAGCTGACAACAGCTCTGTCACACAAAGGTCAGGTACCCAAACCACAATTTCTCATGAAAACATGCGCGAGAAGTGCAACGGGAAATGACGCAAAACAACTCCCCACACGCACACACACACTCTTGCAAATAATTACGAACCCAATATAAAACACATTTTTATTCACCTCAGCTGCGGTTCACTAAATAAATTAATGAAAAATTGATTAAATACCCATTTACAATAAGCATTTAAAGGGTTAGTTCACCCGAAAGTGAAAATTCTGTCATTAATTACTCTCCCTCATGTCGTTTCAGAACACAAATTAAGATATTTTTGATGAAATCTGATGGCTCAGTGATTGACAGCAAGATAATTAACACTTTCAATGCCCAGAAAGCCCAGAAACAGTCATGTGACTACAGTGGTTCAACTTTAATGTTATGAAGAGACGAGAATATTTTTTGTTGTGTTTTCAATCACACGGTATCTTTATTTCTGTTACAAATATTCAAATTATCACAGATAGTTCAGATATAAATACTAATGTCTGTTATCGATCAAAATAGAGCAAATCTGTTATCAATTACATTGTTTCACCACCAGGTGGCGATAAGTGACTGTTAAAAAATGTATTTGACGTTGAATCTTCATTCAACAGATTCTTTTAAATACACTGATTCATCCAGTAATGAAACGAGTATTTATGGGCGTGTCATTGAATCATCATCATTTTTAAATAATTAATTCAAATATATTTACATTTTTTTAAAAAAAAGAAAGACTAACAATTCATATTTTGTCAGAAACTCTAGTAAATTACGTTTAGTTGACGTTCAGAATTGTGATCTCGGTTTGAAACAAACAAACAAAAATTCCAGAATTGAAAATAAGATAAGAAAATAATAATAAGAAAAGTTTCTTATTTAATCTTCATATAAAATATAAGAAAGATTTGTTTACATTTTATTTATCTTTGTTTTAAAAATTATTTGTTGTTTACCTTATTAAAAATGCATTGGTTAAATTCAAACATTTTTTTCTACTAAAATGTTTTCATTAATTATCGATATCGATCAATATGAAACATCATATTGTGATAATTTTTTTAGCTGTATCGCCCAGCCCTAGACGAGAATACTTTTTGTGCACCAAAAAAACAAAATAACGACTTTATTCAACAATATCTAGTGATGGGCGATTTTAAAACACTGAAGCTTTTACGAATCTCTGGTTTCGAATCAGTGGTTCGGAGTGCGTATCACACTGTCAGAATCACGCCCCCCAGTGGTGAACCATTGAAATTTTGAAACGCTTATAACGTAACGAAGCCTCGTTTACTGAAATCACGTGACTTTGGCAGATTGATACACGCTCCGAACCACTGATTCGAAACAATTTGTGTAGCTTCGAAGCCATCACTAGATATTGTTGAATAAAGTCGTTATTTAGTTTTTTTGCCGCACAAAAAATATTCTCATCTCTTCGTAACATTAAGGTTGAACCACTGTAGTCACATGACTGTTTTAAATGTAGCTGAAAGTGTTCATTATCTTGCTGTCAATCACTGAGCCGTCGGATTTCATCAAAAATATCTTAATTTGTGTTCTGAAGATGAATGAAGGTCTTACAGGTGTGGAACGACATGAGGGGGAGTAATTAATGACAGAAATTTCAGTTTTGGGTGAACTAACCCTTTAACATAAAAGAAAATGAGAAAAATGAGAAACTAGCTGAAAATAAGTTATTTTTCTTGTGGTTTTCAGAACGGACCATTTGATTAATCAGAGTATAATGTAGTGTTGTCATGTTTCCTGTAGGGGGCGATCGTGAGCTCCAGTGTCGCTCATCCTCTGAGGTGAGCTAAGATGAGCATTACCAGTGATGAAGTCAACTTCCTGGTCTACAGATATCTGCAGGAGTCAGGTAAACACCCTTACAAATATCCTAAATATTTTATCTCTTCTCAGATCTCAGATTTACTCACTGGTTGAAATAAAGCGACTGTTCGTTCGTTCATTGGTGTTTTGTTTGTGCGGCAGGTTTCTCTCACTCTGCGTTCACGTTTGGCATTGAGAGTCACATCAGTCAGTCCAACATCAACGGGGCTCTAGTGCCACCTGCTGCTCTCATCTCCATCCTGCAGAAAGGACTTCAGTATGTGGAGGCCGAGATCAGCATCAACGAGGTGACGGCTCATCTTCATCAACCATACTGATATTGTCTAGATTTGTGCATGAATAATTTTTACTGGCTGTAAGTCAAAATAATAAGTAGTACAAGTAGGCTTGTATTTAACCTTTTTATATATAAACAATATTTTATTTATTTAAAAGTTCACTTGGTCAAGCCACTGACAAAATTTTTGTTACGCAAATGAAGCAAAAATTAACAATTATGGCAACATCATAAATTTAGTGTTGTTTTAGTATCAATGAAAAACTAAAATATTTGCATAATGTTTTGAAATAGTTTTTTTTAATTATCTATATATTTATTATTATTTTTAAATATGCTTAGTTTTTATTACATTTTTATTTCTTTTCTAAAAAATTGCTTTAATTTTTTTGATATTTTAGTACATTAAAGTAAAGTAAATAAAACTGAGAAATGTATAAAATAAAATGATTTAAAAAAAAAAATGTTATATTTTATTTCATTTCACGTAGCATTTATTTCAAGGAACAAAGATGTTTTTTATGGATTTAGTTTTAACTATAATAACCCTGATCTGAACTTTTCAACATTGATATTAAAAATAACATTTAAGCCTTAATCTAAATGCTTGAAATTATCTATGAATTAATTGTTATTCATATTTTATTTATAATACTGTACATAAATAATAATAATTTACTAACATTTTGACAATGTAAAATAAAATCTTAGTCATGGAATTTTTTTAAATGAAAATACATTTTTCTAGTTATGTAAATCTCTAAAATATCTTTAAAATGATCATTAAAAATTCATTATTGAACTATAAAGAAATCAAAATACTTCCAAAAGGATGTTTAGCTCTAGATGAACTGCTTCTGTTGGTTTGTTTTTCATTTTAATGCTGAATTTTTAAATTTACAATTATGGCAACATCATAAATTTTGTGTTGTTTTAGTATCATTGAGAAACTAAAATAGTTTTATAATATTTTGAATGTTTTTATTTTTTGTGTCAATTTTTATTTATTGTCTATATTATATTTAATTTTTTTAAATATAAATTTTAAAATTTTTATTTCTTTTCTAAACAAAATATATATATTTTATTTTTTAGATATTTTAGTACATTAAGTTAAAGTAAATAAAATTGAGAAATGTAATAAAATGTAAAAAAAAAACTATATATATATATATATATATATATATATATATATATATACATTTCATTTCATTTCACGTAGCATTTATTTTAAGGAACGAAAATGTTTTTTATGGATTTAGTTTTAGTTAACTATAATAACCCTGAGCTGAACTTTTGAACAGTGATATTAAAAAAGCATTTAAGCCTTAATCTGAATGCTTGAAATCTGTGAATTTTTTAATTAATATTTATGTATTATAAATAAAATGTCAATTTTAGTAAATTATTATTCAATGTAAAATAAAATCTTAGTCATGTAATTTTTTTTAAATGAAAATACATTTTTCTAAATGAAAATACATTTTTCTAGTTATGTAAATCTCTAAAATATCTTGAAAAATGATCATAAAAATTCATTATTGAACTATAAAGAAATCAAAATACTTCCAAAAGGATGTTTAGCTCTAGATGAACTGCTTCTGTTGGTTTGTTTTTGATTTTAATGTTGAATCTTTAAGGATGGCACGGTGTTCGACGGTCGGCCGATAGAGTCTCTGTCGCTCATCGATGCCGTGATGCCAGACGTGGTTCACACCAGAAAGCAGGCGTTCAGAGACAAACTCGCCCAGCAACAGCAACAGCAAGCCGCCTGCTCTGCCAACTCGACAGCCGTTCAGTCCCACGCCACGAAGAACGGAGAAACCGCACTCAACGGAGACGAGAACGGCACCCACGCCCTCAGTAAGTCATTTACTCAACAGAAAAATGCATGTAAATCTATTGTATTAGGAACCATTAAAAATGCATAATAGGGTCACTTTAAATGCATATACATTTAAAAAATAAATGCATCGATTCAGTTCTAAAAGGTGCACAGATTTGCCTTGCACTGTGGGTGAGAACTGCTGAAGTGTGTTTGTAATTCTGAGCTGCTTTTCCTCTCTGTCAGATAACCATTTTGAGGCCATGGAGGTGGACTGTGAGGTCCAGATTCCTGCCAGTAAAGCCACGGTGTTGCGGGGTCACGAGTCAGAGGTCTTCATCTGTGCCTGGAACCCCGTCACTGACCTCTTGGCCTCAGGGTGAGTCGATCTGGACGCTGACCTCTCTAACCTCACGAGGGCAGAGTTGAGGGTTTCTGTGAGGGTGTTATAAGTTGGATAAGTATAACTCTCTCTAAAACTATAGTTTTTTTCTCCACTGTGAAATGGTTTAAATTGCACTTTTTTCATGCATTTCTAAAATTACATAATAGACATAAATATTTGGGCTCAAGTAGGGGTGTGCGATATCACGATATTACATCGAGAACCAGGGATCCAGACTAACATTTGAGAGTTCTATAGTGGCACCAGCACCTGATTTGGTATTTGAGGGAAAAGAGGAGTTGAGGGAAGAGAGGAGTTGAAGGAGGAGAAGAGTTGAGGGAAGAGAGGAGTTGAGGGAAGAGAGGAGTTGAGGGAAGAGAGGAGTTGAGGGAAGAGAGGAGTTGAGGGAAGAGAGGAGTTGAGGGAAGAGAGGAGTTGAGGGAGAGAAAAAGGGAGAGGAGTTGGAGGGAGGGGAGGAGTTAAGGGAGTTGGGAGGGGAGGAGTTGAGTGGAGTTGGAGGGGGAGAGGAGTTGAGTGGAGTTGGAGGGGGAGAGGAGTTGAGTGGAGTTGGAGGGGGAGAGGAGTTGGAGGGAGGAGAGGAGTTGAGGGGGAGGTGGAGGGAGAGGAGTTGAGGGGGGGAGGTGGAGGGAGGAAAGGAGTTGAGGGAGGAGTTGAGGGGAGGAGAGGAGTTGGGAGGGGAGGAGTTGAGTGGAGGAGAGGAGTTGGAGGGGAGTAGTTGAGGGAGGAGAGGAGTTAAGGGAGTTGGGAGGGGGGAGTTGATGGGAGTTGGAGGAGGAGTTGAGGAGAGGACAGAAGTTATAGGGAGGAGTTGAGGGGGGAGGTGGAGGGAGGAGAGGAGTTAAGGGAGTTGGAGGAGAGGAGTTGAGGAGAGGACAGAAGTTATAGGGAGGAGTTGAGGGCGGAGGTGGAGGGAGGAGAGTAGTTAAGGGAGTTCGGAGGGGAGGAGTTGAGGGAGGAGAGGAGTTGAGTGGAGTTGGAGGGGGAGAGGAGTTGGAGGGGGAGAGGAGTTGGAGGGGGAGAGGAGTTGGAGGGAGGAGAGGAGTTGAGGGGGAGGTGGAGGGAGAGGAGTTGAGGGGGGGAGGTGGAGGGAGGAAAGAAGTTAGAGGGAGGAGTTGAGGGGAGGAGAGGAGTTGGAGGGGAGTAGTTGAGGGAGGAGAGGAGTTAAGGGAGTTGGGAGGAGGGGAGTTGATGGGAGTTGGAGGAGGAGTTGAGGAGAGGACAGAAGTTATAGGGAGGAGTTGAGGGGGGAGGTGGAGGGAGGAGAGGAGTTAAGGGAGTTGGGAGGGGAGGAGTTGAGGGAGGAGAGGAGTTGAGTGGAGTTGGGAGGGGGAGAGGAGTTGGAGGGGGAGAGGAGTTAGAAGGAGGAGTTGGAGGGAGGAGTTGAGGGGAGTGGGAGGGAGGAGAGGAGTTGAGGGGGGGAGGTGGAGGGAGGAAAGGAGTTGAGGGGAGGAGAAGAGTTGGAAGGGAGTAGTTGAGGGAGAAGAGGAGTTAAGGGAGTTGGAGGAGAGGAGTTGAGGGGAGGACAGAAGTCATAGGGAGGAGTTGAGGGGGGAGGTGGAGGGAGGAGAGGAGTTAAGGGAGTTGGGAGGGGAGGAGTTGAGGGAGGAGAGGAGTTAGAGGGAGGAATTGAGGGGAGAGGAATTGAAGGGAGGGGGGAGTTAAGGGAGGAGAAGAGTTGGAGGGAGGGGAGGAGTTGAGGGGAGTTGTGGGGAGGAGAGGAGTTGGAGGGGGAGAGGAGTTAGAGGGAGGAGTTGAGGGGAGGAGGAGTTGGATGGAGGAGGAGTTGGAGGGGGAGTGGAGAAAGAGGGAGGAGAAGTTGGAGGGAGGAGTTGAGTGGAGGAGAAGAGTTGGATGGAGGAGGAGTTGGAGGGGGAGTGGAGTTAGAGTGAGGAGTTGAGGGGAGTTTTTCCCTATTCACCAGTGGTGTTTTGCCTTAAGTTTGTGTTATTGTTTATTGTATCGCTGCAGCTCTGGCGACTCGACGGCTCGCATATGGAACCTGAATGAGAACAGCAACAGCAGCTCCACTCAGCTGGTCCTGCGGCACTGCATCCGAGAGGGAGGACAGGACGTTCCCAGCAACAAGGACGTCACCTCATTAGACTGGAACGTGAGTGTGCTGTTAAACGTTTAGAGCAGTTCTCAATTGGAGGCTTCAGCACACTTCCAAGATGAAGAATGATTTAAAGATTTCTCCATCTTCATCTTTCTTTAGTGTGTAATGTTGCTGTTTGAGCATGAATAAGGTTTCCAAAGTCCCTCCAGTGGGAGTGTTTTGCATCCTTTCAATGTCTGTTCTGTGTCTGTAGAGCGACGGCACTCTCTTAGCAACTGGATCTTATGACGGATTTGCGAGAATATGGACAAAAGACGGTAAGTCGACTTCTTTGCCTAACACTGAGAGCTGATCAAACTCGAGGAGTGAGCGTCTTTTCCTGATGTTTTCACAGGTAATCTGAGCAGCACACTCGGACAGCACAAAGGACCCATATTTGCACTGAAGTGGAACAAGAAAGGCAACAGCATTCTGAGCGCTGGAGTCGACAAGGTCAGTCTCTACGAGACTTCATGAGAAACCACAACTGATACATGAATTTCTGACAAACCTGTCGCACACAACCTCTGATTGATAGTTCAGACTCTTTTATCAAGTAAAAGTCTTTTAGTATAATTGTCCTCCTTCAGCTCGTGTCTTTCTGCTGTGAAATCTTGATTTTTATCAAGTAAACGTGAGAATAACTTTGATATTGTTAGTAATATTTCATCTGAAGCAGGTTTACTTGATTATCCAGACATCATTTATTATAAAAATCATGAGTATCAAATATGATCATCAGGTTTATTTGTTCATCTCTCGATCATCATTGCATTATATGTTTTAAAACTACAGAGATTTGATCATAAAACTGAACATTTAAATATCATCTTACTAAGACATATTATTGACAGATATTGATATCAATATGCATTTTATGCAAGTATCTGCTCTATACTGTTATAATGATCTTATTGATTTACATTAAAAGCAAGAGAATTTCATATAAGTATCAGAATCTGCAAATTAATATTTTCGCTGAGCCTTTTCTGATTATTATTACATTTAAAATAAATTTAAAATTATTAAAATAGATTATAGATATATAGATTCAAATAGATTAGATTAAAATAAACAAAAATTAAAATAAAATAAACATTAGATTACAAAAAAATTAGATTGCATATTAAATTAGATAAAAAAATAATAAACTTACAAAAGAATGGATTATATTAAATTAGATTAAAATTCATTAAAAATGATTAAAAGAGATTAAAATAAGTAAATATAACAAAATAAATGTAAAATTATTAAAATAAATTAGATTAAAATTAAATAAATTAGAATAAAAATAAATATTAGATTACAAAAATAAAAAATAGATTACATATATTAAATTAGATAAAAAATAATAAAATTAACAAAAGAATTGATTATATTAAATTAGATTAAAATTAATTAAAAAAAATATTTAAAATAGATTAAAATAAGTAAATATAACAAAATAAATGTAAAATTATTCAAATAAATTAATTACAATTAAATAAAAAATAGAATAAAATAAATATTAGATTACAAAAATAAAAAATAGATTACATATATTAAATTAGATTAAAAAATAATAAAATTATCAAAAGAATTGATTATATTAAATTAGATTAAAATTAATTAAAATGATTAAGAGATTAAAATAAGTAAATATAACAAAAATGTAAAATTATTCAAATAAACTAGATTAAAATTAAATAAACAATTAGAATAGAATAAATATTAGACTACAATAAACAAAAATTAGGTGAAATATATTAAATTGTATTTATATGCATTTTATGCAAGTATTTTAAATGATCAGAATCTGTAACAAATTGCATATTTTTGCAGAGTTTGAGCCTTTGAATAAAATTGAGCTCCATATTCTCACTATATCAGACTATATGAGCCATAAAAGCCTGATGGATCAAATATGATACATAAATGTATTTTAATGAATGAGAATTATTACCCGTCTTTTCTCCCATAATCAGTTGTTCAATTGTTCTGGTTCTGCAGACGACAATCATTTGGGACGCGCACACGGGTGAAGCCAAGCAGCAGTTTCCCTTTCATTCTGGTGAGTTCACGACCTCTGCCTCGAGTTCACAGCATTGGTCAGACAGAGTTTAATATGGTCATGTGATTGAGTGCAGCTCCAGCGCTGGACGTGGACTGGCAGAATAACACCACCTTCGCCTCCTGCAGCACTGACATGTGCATACACGTGTGTCGCCTAGGGAGTGAGCGTCCGCTCAAGACCTTCCAAGGGCACACGGTGAGAACACACACACACACACACACACACACACACACACACACACACACACACACACACACACACCAGGGTGAAGCACTAGATGAACTC
>VTFQ01000006.1:47109690-47322190 GCA_036281575.1 Ancherythroculter nigrocauda
AAATCCTAATTTACATGAAACATGTTTTGATTGACGAATTAGTTGGGTAAACATTTATAGCTGTGAAGGAAAGAGTACATTAAATATATTTTTGTGTATTTCAGTTTGCGCAAATAGCAAAAGAAAAACTTGTGTTTTATTTATTAGTGTTTTCGCAACTTTCAAAAATGAAAATATAAAAAACTTTGCATTATTTACGATGCTGGTGACCGTTAAAACGCGTCATCACAGTCTGTTAGAAACACCCTCACATCAGCTTTAACTAGTTTTTTATAAGTTGATGCAAATGTAATATAATACTAAATATAGTGTTATAAATGTACATACATTTTTTAAAAAATGAAAATATAAAAAACTTCGCAGGATTTACAACATTGATGACCGTTAAAACGCGTCATCAGTCTGAAAAGCGTTTGAAACTCGCCTGATTAAGACGCGATCGGGCCGTCAGCCGATATACTATATTTAATAAATAATTACAAATACACATTAGTATAAACAAAACATAACAGTAAATAAACAAAATCAAAAGATAGAAATAACGTTAAATAAAAACATTCCCTTCCTCGCTGAACGCGAAACTCCTGTGTGAAGTGCCAATCATAAATGTATAGACCAATGAGAGTTCACCGTGGGCGGAGCTACGCAACACGAGACTACAGAAAAAGAAACCAACCGTCAAAATGGAAACTATGAGTCACATGGATGAGAAGGTAAATTTAGACTTTTTCTTAATGATATAAGCGGCAAAGATGTACTGAAATATCATTTTATCGCATCTCTTCTGATTCGGACACGTGATGCAGCAGAAACACGATGAATGTCAGGTGTTTTTCTTGCACGGATCGAGTTTGTGTTTGTTTGACCGGTCACGAGGGGCTGATGATCGGTTAGTCCTGCTGTAAAAATTTAAACTGTGATTGGCGCCTTTTCTTGACGCGGTCGTTTTTAACCGCGAATACGTGCGTTTGACAATGAAAGATGGACGTTTCTTTTTATCTCAATAAAACCAAGTTTAGTTTAATGGGGAATTATTTGAAATGCATCAAAAGCATCGCATTTCTACGTGACGCGGGTTTCCGCTGTTCACCGGAAGCCCTTATTGTCTGTGTCAGACTGTAATCTTGGCACGTCGAGATCCTTGCGGTTCAATCGTGCATGTTTTGACGAGTATCTGCCGAGTATAAAGTTTAAATCTGTTTAGTGGACAAAACTGTATCTCTGTCTCGCATTCAGAGGCTCAAATAAATCACTCTATTTTGATATTACAAACAGTCGTGTTTGTTTGATTCATTCATTTCATTCACATTCATTCATTTTTACTGTATTTTTGATCAAATAAATTCAGCCTTGGTGAGCAGAATAGACTTTAAAAAAAAAAAAAACATTAAAGAATCTTCATTATTCAGAACTTTTGACCACTAGTGTATGTTATGATGTTTATGACAAAGTGGTATATTATTAAAGGGTTGATTCACCCAAAAATGAAAATAATGTCATTAATTCCTCACCCTCATGCTGTTCCACACCCGTAAGACCTTCGTTCATCTTCGGAACACAAATTAAGATATTTTTGATGAAATCCGACGGCTCCTGCATAGCCAGCAATGACATTTCCTCTCTCAAGGTTCATTAATGTACTAAAAACATATTTAAATCAGTTCATGTGAGTACAGTGGTTCAATATTAATATTATAAAGCCACGAGAATATTTTTGGTGCACCAAAACAACAAAATATGGACTTATATAGTGATGGCCGATTTCAAAACACTGCTTCAGGAAGCTTCGGAGCGTTATGAATCTTTTGTGTCGAATCATGATTCGGATTGCGTGTCAAACCGCCAAACTGAATAAATATATTTTTATTGCAGCAATTGTTATGCGTTATTTATTTCAGTGTCACATGATCCTTCAGAAATCATTCTAATAGGCTGAATTGATACTCAGTTATTAATGTTTGAAACAGTTGTGCTGCTGAATATTTTTTTGGAAACTGTAATACTTTTTTTTTTCAGGATTCATTGATGAATAAACAGTTAAAAAGAACAGCATTTATTCAAAATAGAAATCTTTTCTAACAATATCACTTTAATATAATTTTTTTATCAATTTAACACATCCTTGCTAAATAAAAATATAAATTTCTTTCAAAAAAGAAATAAATTACTGCTTCAGGAAGCTTCGGAGCGTTATGAATCTTTTGTGTCGAATCAGCGGTTCGGAGCGCCAGAGTCACGTGATTTCAGCAGTTTGGCACGCGATCTGAATCATGATTCGACACAAAAGATTCATAACGCTCCGAAGCTTCCTGAAGCAGTGTTTTGAAATCGGCCATCACTAAATAAGTCGTTATTTTGTTTTTTGGTGCACCAAAAATATTCTCGTGGCTTTATAATATTAATATTGAACCACTGTACTCACATGAACTGATTTAAATATGTTTTTAGTACATTAATGGATCTTGAGAGAGGAAATGTCATTGCTGGCTATGCAGGAGCCATCGGATTTCATCAAAAATATCTTAATTTGTGTTCTGAAGATGAATGAAGGTCTTACGGGTGTGGAACAGCATGAGGGGGAGTAATTAATGGCATTAAAAACTAACCCTTTAATATCAAAACTAGTTAAATTACAATAAATTTGTTGTTTCACTATTCAGGAAGTCAAACTACCATCAAAAACATTACACACTTCATCTTTAATGACAGGTATATTTAATAAGAATAATTTAATGAAGTATAAAATGAGTAAAACATAAGCAACAACATCTATTTCTATGTGCTGTCATTAATACTGTATTTTTACATTGTAATCCTCAAAAAGTGGCATGAATTGATTGTACAAATGCATGAAGACTCGTCTCAAACAGAAGTTGAAGAGTATGAAAGAGCGTGTTTGAGGACGGCGACACGTTCATCCTGTGGAAATCTCCAGTGACGCTCCGTTGGGCTTTGCGTCCTCAAACTCTCGCTGTTCACTGGAGATGTGGATTTCTACTGTACTAGACTCTGAATCTATGACATAAGATAGAGAAGACTAGTTAATGTCATCCCTGATGTTGGAAAATTATATGTACAGTAGTGTCACACTGACGTCCGGCCTAGTAAAATTGATACCTTTACCATTAATTCAAATATTATTAAAAAGATTTTGTTGTCATATTGTGTGGTTGTGCTTGGAGTCGATGCCACTGGTTGTTAATAGGAACATTTACTATATTGTAAATACATAAACAACATCAGATGTAATTTACCTGTCAAACATGGAAGAACTGCCGGGACAGATGTTACTTTGCCAAAATACCCAGCAATAAAATTATATATATATATATATATATAGGGTTGCAAAGGGGGCGGTAAATTTCTGGAAACTTTCCAAGGGAACTTAACCTGGGGAATTTTGGAAATATTCCATTTTGGAAACTTAACAGAAATTTATGGGAAGTAATTGGAAATTTTGGGAAATTTATATAAATTTATAATATTTATATAAAATGTATCATAAAACATAAATAAAAATAAATATTTTTATTGCAGCAATTGTTATGTGTTATTAATTTCAGTGTCACATGATCTTTCAGAAATCATTCTAATATGATGATTTGATACTCAGTTATTATCAAAGTTGAAAACAGTTGTGCTGCTGAATATTTTTTTGGAAACTGATACTTTTTTTTCAGGATTCATTGATGAATAAAAAGTTAAAGAACAGCATTTATTTAAAATAGAAATCTTTGCTAACAACATCACTTTTAATATCATTTTTAATCAATTTCACACATCCGTGCTGAATAAAAGTATTAATTTCTTTCAAAAAAAGAAAACAATTTACTGACCCCAAACTTTTGAACGGTAGTGTATATTGTTACAAAAGATTTCTATTTTAAATAAATGCTGTTCTTTAACTTTTTATTCATCAATGAATCCTGAAAAAAGTATCACAGTTTCCAAAAAAATAATCCAACATTGATAATAACTGAGTATCAAATCATCATATTAGAATGATTTCTGAAGGATCATGTGACACTGAAATTAATAACACATAACAATTGCTGCAATAAAAATATTTATTTTTATTTATGTTTTATGATACATTTTATATAAATATTATAAATTTATATAAATTTCCCAAAATTTCCAATTTTGATGATGCTGAAAATATCACAGAAATAAATTATATTTTAATGTATATTAAAATAGAATTTTAAATTGTAGTTATATTTCACAATATTACTGTTTTTCAGTATTTTGGATCAAATGTGCACGTTATGGACTGGAGGATGCACAATGCATTAAATCTGGTTGTTTTAACCAAAATTATGCTGCAAGATATTTTTTCAACTACATTTAAGTGCCCTGTTATAGGCTAACCTGCAATTTTGCACATTCCCTGTTTATTCCCATTCATTTCCTTTAATTCCCATGGAAAGTTTCCAGTTTTGAAAATTCCCGGAATTTTGCAACCCTATGTGTGTGTATATATCTTTTTTCATAGATCTTGTCTTGAATAAGAGTGTATTGGCAGATCTTTTTTTACATGTTTTTACAGTGCAGTAAACAGAATACACTTCTATACAAGGTAGAATACATTAAAATTATTCATAATATACTTCAAGTAAGTTTCTCTCATTTTAAGAATATTTAGATGTTTATAATTGGAAGCTTTTCAAAAAATACTAATTACAAATGTAAGACATTTTTGCAGTGTAACAGTGAGAGATTAATTTTTTTACCAAAATATTGATTGGTGACACGACCTTTGACATCAACGACAAAAGACATGGGATGCATTTCTCCTCTTTTGGTAAGTGCGTTTATTTTGTTGTAATTTTTTTCATGTTTTTGAAAGGCTCACCAAGGCTGCATTTAATTGATTAAAAATACAGTAAAATTGTGAAATATTATACAAAATAAAACTGTTTTCTATGTTTATAGTAAAATGTAATTTATTCCTGTGATCAAAGCTGAATATTCTGATTTGCTCGGTACGTAAGATTTAAAACAAAATAATAACAACACTAATTCAGCAAATTAATATTGATCAAAAGTGTCAGTGAAGACATTAATAATGTCACAAAAGATTTCTATTTAAAATAAATGCCATTCTTTTGAACTTTCTATTCAAAGAAAAATAAAATGTATGACGTTTTCCACAAAAATATGAACTGTTTTCAACATTGATAATAATCATAAATGTTTCTTGATCATCAAATCATCATATCAGAATGATTTCTGAAGGATCATGGGACACTGAAGACTGGAGTAATGATGCTGAAAATTCAGCTTTGATCACAGGAATAAATTACACTTTACTATATATTCACATAGAAAACAGCTGTTTTACACTGGAATAATATTTCACAATTTTTACTGTATTTTTGATCAGATAAATGCAGTGCTGGTGAGCAGAAGAGACTCATTTAAAAAAAAACTGTAATGATTAGAATGTTTATTTCTTAATGTGATGGTCAGATTCACATACAAATACAGCTCAGCTTGCATTTGAACATTTTTTATTATATTATTTCATATTTTACAGATGTAAAATTCAAACACGTCAGATGCAGTAGCAGCGTCACCAGCCCATATTGACGCGGGTGTTTTTATGGTTACCTTCAGAGAGGACGCTTATGGCGTCTGAAGGCTGCTGGTGTCCGTTTGCGCTCAGGTTCTTCTTGATCTCCTGAACGTGGCTCTGGTAGAGCAGTGTCGATCCCACCACCGGCGTGTATCCGCCCGCGACCGCCACCGACGTGGAGGCCGAATCCCACGGCAGCTCTCGCCGTCTCTGCCGGCTGAAGTCCACGTCCAGCCCCGTCCAGCCGTGAAACGCCAGCGTGTTGAGGAAGCCCTGCATGGGGTTCAGGATGCCCTAGAAACAGAGGCGATTAATGCCGTCATGTTTGTACTGAATGCATGAATGAATGAGCCTTAACTGTAAAACAGCTCTAAGACAATAGTGAACAGTCATTATTCAGAAGTCAGTTCAGTTCAATAACTGTTCAATTCAAAAGTCACTTGAATCGATTTTTTGATTTTGTGCTCACCATGATGAACCATGTGATGAGCACAGCGTTGCGAACATTCTTCAGATCGCTGGATTTAATGTCATCCTGCATCTCCAGATAAAACAGCAAACTCTCATTGATGATGTTGGGCAGCCAGCTGACGACAGAAAACATGGTAACACTTTACAAGAAGATTCATTTGTTAACTTTAGTTTATTATTATTTAGTTTTTACTATATTAGGTAACACAAACCAACTATCAACAATAGTTCTATAGAATTTTTTGATAGTAATATTTACTAATTACATTATTAAAATCAAAAGTTGTATCTGTTAATATTAGTAGATGCACTGTGAACTAAACACGAACAATTAGACTTTTACCAACTAATGTTAAAAATATATTGCAACAAATGAGACTTTACTCTAAAGTGTTACCAAAAACATTTATAAAACATTGTTTTTTATTTATAAAATATTCATTTTTGATTGAACTATTCTTTAATCCTTTAATTGAGAAGCAACACATAATTTTCTCCCTGCACTGCAAAAAAAAATGTTCTTCCTCAATATTCATGTCTTGTTTTCCAGCACAAATATCTAAACATTCTTAAATCAAGATACATTTACTGGAGAAGAGAAATGACTTTTATGCTGAAAAAAAGTGCTTAAAATATATTTTTTTCTGGGGTCGGAATTAAAAAAAAAAAATCAAAGGGAAGACAAGATTATTTTCTGACTCTACTGGCAGATATTTTTTCTTGATTTCAGCAAAAACCCAATGTTTTTTTTTTTTTGGTTTTGTTTTTTTAAACAAGACTTAACTCTTTCCCTGCCACAAGCTATGTTTCCATCCAAAGTTGCGAATTTAACTTGTGTGCAAATTTGGAATATTGCATCAAACATTTGCAAATAAAACGCTGTTTCTATCCAGTGAGTTGGAAAGAACAAAATCATCACTTCCTGATAAACTGGCACTAAATATCACTAAGAAAAATGGACGTTTTTGCATAGAAGCCACTGTATATAATAATTGCGCCTCAGAAAGTCACGTCTTTTTTGATGCGCATCAAGGAATTTATTTGGTAAAAGCGTTTCCGTCGTAGTTTACGTAGTTTTCTTATCGCATAAAAAATTGATCCAAGTCAGTTTGTTATGTGCATTTTTAAAATGTATGCGCATCTTGGCATTTCCATTCAGCATTTTTTTTTTTATGCAATATCCCAAAATGCGCATAAAAATAGGTGGATGGAAACATAGCTACAGACGAAATTTTCTGGCACTGTTAAACGGTAGGGGGCGCTATTACACATCTTCTGAAAGAGTACAGAATCTCCAGAGTAAAACACAGATGAAAAAGAAGCAGAAACAAGCAATTGAAGCATTGCTGACGCACATAAATGACACAATCATCAAACATCCAAACTGTCTAAAGTTACTGAATGAAATGTTGAACCATGAAGAGGAAACGACTGAAGCTTTGAGGTGTTGATGAACTCGATCGACTCCATCTGTGTTTTGATCATCGCTCTGAATCACATCCGGACAAAATCACAATTTTCTCAGCTTTTTGTTCAAAATTTTTTTTTTAAATTAAATTTACCCACATTCAAGTTTTGAATGAAGCTAGAATATATTGCTTTCCTTTGATATATTGCATGTTCAGATACAACAAAGTATTGTGGGGGACTTGAAAGTTTTGTGAAAATTATCAAAAATGCTGCCGCTGACTCGCAACTTTTTACAAAAAAAAAAATTTTGCTGGCAATGAAAGACTTAATATCTTCATCAATCATTTCTCTTCTTCAGTAAATGTATCTTGATTTAAGAATGTTTAGATATTTGTGCTGGAAACAAGACAGAAACACTGAGGAAGAACGGTGTGTATCGGTGACTGTTCAACCAGCTCAGATTATTCACTAAATATGAATCTCTACGCCATGAAGATGAAATGAACTGAACATCTTACCAAATGACAAACACCAGCATGATCTTAAAGAATCGTATTTTGATCTCAGATCCGAGTCGTCTCTCGTTCTCGGTGTAGATGCCCTGCTGGCCTTTGAGCAGCGACGTCACTGCATGAAAACACAAACTATAATATGACTTTCAATAAAATAAAGTCGTCATGAATCATGAACTGAAGATCTTTCTACTCTGAAACAATTGGTAACACTTGTTAACATGAACTAACAATGAGCATTACGTCTACAACATTCATTAATCTCAGTTATTTTTTCAGTGCACTTACCAGCTGATACGGTCCGTGCGAACAGCACCGGGTTGACGGCGAGCACCAGCAGCATCGGTGCGTATGTGGTGATGTAGTGAGGGACGGCGTGCTGAAGGCCATTCTCACAACTCACATGACAAACACACATTCAGTTCAGATCCACAGTGCAAAACAGCTCATCAGTCATGCATTCGGCAGAGACTTTTATCCAGAGCGACTCGCATTGCATTCAATGCGTATATTTTATAAAGGATGCACCGATATGAACATTTTGGCCGATAACCGATAATTCTTTATATTTGAAAGCCGATAACCGATATATTGGCCGAAAAATCTAAATCCAAAATAGTTTGTGTTTTCCCTTATTAGTGCAAAATTATCACAAATTAAAAAGGATTCATGCCAATATTGTCCAAAACCCCACTTTTATAGGGCGTTTCCAAAGGAGGGCAGTGTATAATAATTTAATAATCGTATATAATTATTTGCTCCTCAGTCTTTTTTGATGCGCATCAAGAAATTTATTTATTATAAAAGCATTTCCGTCGTAGTTTATGCGCATGTTTTCTTATCGCATAAAAAAAAAATTATCCAAATCAGCTGAGTGCATTTTTTATGCGCATTTTTAGATTTTATGAGCATCTTGGCGTTTCCATCCAGCATTTTTTGCGCATAAAAATAGGTGGATGGAAACATAGCTACAGACTAAATTTTCCGCCACTGTTATACAGTAGGGGGCGCTATTACACTATCTTCTGAAAGAGTACAGAATCTCCAGATCAAAACACAGATGAAGAAAAAGCAGAAACAAGCAATTGAAGCATTGCTGACGCAAATACATGACACGATCATCTAACGTTACTGAATGAAATTATGAACCAATGAAATGTTGAACCCATGAAGAGGACAAAAACAGGATTTCCTCAGCTTTTTGTTCAAAATGTTGCTTTTTTTAAAAATGAAATTTACCCACATTCATGTTTTGATATTAAAAAAAAAATGCATGAAGCTAGAATAAATGTTGTTGGTGTTTAAAATCAGACAAATGTTCTTTCTTTTGATATATTGCATGTTCAGATATTCATACAACAAAGTATACAAATTTTTATATAATTTTTGAGAGCCTGATTACAAAAACAAAAGTCTCACCATTTATCGGCATTAATATATCAGCCAAATTTTCTTATTGGGCCAATAATGCTAACATTAAAAATGGACATATCGGCCGATGCTGATATATCGTGCATCCCTACATGTTATCAATTCATGCATTCACTAAGAATCAATGCAATGATCTACTGCTTTTTTAATAATGCATTTTAAATGATTTTGTTGAAATAATCACCTGGAGATGGAGGGGTAGTACAGCATGGCCACGCCCTCCACGCACAGCAGCAGCGTCAGACCCCACGTGATCATGTGATACAGCACGATGGTGCTACAGCAAAGACGGCGCTCGTGAGGACATGCAACAAACATCTGCTCTAGCGTTTATATCAACAAGATGCATGATGGGACGCACCTAATGCCAGCTGATCTCTTGACCACTAAGAAAACGTCCACGGCGTAACAGAACGTCCACCAGAAGGAGGCGCTAAAGAACAGCTGAATCCACATCTGGAGAGAAAATTAAACAAGATTCATGACACCAAAAATCACATTTACATGATTCTGTGTGCATAAGGGTGGAGTTATATCAGAAATACTACATTTAAATAAAAATGGTGTTTTATTAAATTTGAGTATCATTTTTGTCAGAAAGCGATATTTTTTAAAATCAAAGACTTTGAATTAATTTACCAGCAGATTTAAAGCATATTTGAAAATGTCAAGGGTTTGAATTTAAAATAAATTAGTGAGTTTTTAAAATTAATTTGAACTCTTTCCTTCCACTAATAATTCAAATTCTGAATCTAAATCCAAATTTTTATATAATTTTTGAGAGCCTGATTAAAAAATAGAAGTTTCACCATTAAAAACCATTAAATGTCCCAAACACAAAATTATAATGTTCTTATAATAATAATAATATGTATCTTATATGACAGACTTGTGCTGAATGTTGTACTTAACCGTATTTTACTTTTTGAAGCGATTTCAATCATATTTCAAATAATTCAAAACCATAATGGTGGTCACAGTGTGCATATGAAGTAATCCATTATTTATCAGCTTTGATATATCGGAAACTTTTCTTATCAGGCCGATAACGATAAAATTAAAAATGAACATATCGACCGATACCGATATGGAGGCTGATATATCATGCATCCCTAATGTTTATGCAAGTACAAATAACTGCAGATTAAAACACTTTAAGTAATGTAAAGTGCATGAAATGTCAAATATAACGGTCTTCGATATTTCTCTTACCGCACTTCCAACACAAAACACTTCCGGCCAGACGTCACTGCTGTTTCCGCCGGAGATTCTGTTGATGAGGTCGGGCAGGCCGAGCCAGATGGACGACCGGACGATGATTCCTGCACAGATGCGTCAGATCCGTTATTCCAAATCACTCAATCTTTGTGCTGAAGCCATTGATTGCAAAGACAGGAGGATTTACCGTACAATACTTACAGTAGACGAAACGTTATTAATACAATTTCAATACATAATCAATCCTTCTTCCAAAATGTGTTGTTTTTCCTTGCCCAGATTCACTATGGCAAGCCTTTAAGTATTTTAGAGCTGTCGGGGTGTTTTTCGCGGGAAAATGTCACTCGCCCCTGCATGTCTCGTCATATCCGTAAATAGAGAAAAGTTGACGCGTGTTTTATTACTCAACAGGTGGTATTTTAGTGAACAGATAAATTGCCATATGTAGCTTTCTAACAGAGTAAAGCATTATCTGTTGTAAAGGGTCGTTTCATTATGGTGCTGGAATTTATTAAAACAGTGTTATTTTGTATTTAACCGCTAGAGGGCCAAAGTAAAGTTACATAGTGTATCTATGGAAGTGTGTATCATGAATCTAACAACAAATGGTCCCACTTTCGTGCAGTTGAATCTGTTCCTGAATTAACTGTATGTTCTCTGGTAAAAACCATGAAATAAACATGTTCTGAAAATGTGTGGTTTTGCACTTATTAGGTGTCTCAAAGAACATTCAGTCATTTTAATGTAACACATTATTGGCATTACATGCGTTTGGCCATTTGAGGATCACTGACTAATATGCACAAATTTAGGTAAAATATATGGAAAATAACTGTATTTTCACACAATTATATACATACTTTGTGTGTATCACAAATGTGCATAAATTAATAACGATCTATTTGCTAAAGAAAATGCGAGTATGCATGAACAGGCTAAATAAAGATCTATTTGCTGAAATATGAAGAAGAAGAAATTATGGACGCGAATTAATTATTAACGATCTATTTGCTCAAAATTATGCAGAAAATGCGAGCATGGATGTGCAAAATTAATAAAGATCTATTTGCTGAAATGTGGCTTTCGTAGGGCAGTTTATATCACCGCCTTATGTCTGCTTTAAAGCATTCTCTGTGACGGCCGGGGAACCGCGACATGAATAGCTGTGTGCATAGTTCTTTTTGCCAAATTAAAAAAGGCTGATACAGTAAAAAGTGCTCAAAATGCGGCTTTCGTTAGGGCAGTGCATTATATTTCAAGGACTTATGTCCATTTTAACGAATTTAACTCCGTGGCATCCCAGAAATCGCGCTGGGAAATGGGCTCAGTGTGCATTGTCATAATGCCACGTTTAATGGTTCATGAAAAAACATTGGTACAGTAAAAATGAAGAAACTTTGTATTTCGTTAGGGCAGTAGGCCATATTTATATCGTCCCATATAAAACTGTGAAATGTAGGCGTACGGCCCTTTATTAAACCACTTTGTCGGATTTAACGCATTCTTACAGGTGGAAGAGAAATGCTTATTTTCTTTATTCAGTTCTAACAGCGCTTATTGCGAGCAGAGCCACCGACAAAAAGGACTTTAGATATAAAGGAAGACACATGTTTAATTAAAACGAATAATTAGCTGGATTCATCCTAGATGAACTGATCTAAGAAAGGCAGATTTTGAGCAAATACAGCTTTATTAGTTCATATGCATCCATACTCTCGCTTTCTTCATAGGCAGTGACGCACTCACGCACAAATGAAATATAGTAGGCTATACACAAACCGGAAATTGTAACGCGTGCACGCGAAAGTTTCTCGTGCGCACGTGAAACTCTATCAATTTTTTATTTTTGCAAAGGTCCCTTTAGGGGCTCCGTAAGAAAATGCTGTATTACTGTTACTAAAAATAAAGCTGCATCTGATTATGCTATGTTAGCTACTTCACAAAATAGTGTTTTTCTCTGAGGCATTGTAAAGCATGAGACTCGCAAAACATCAAGAAAATTAGATTTAAACAATAAGACTAAACGTGTTGAGCTATACAATAATTAGATAACAATATATTGCTATACAATAACAATAATTAGTTTTCTGTCTATAAATACATCAAAACAGTTTATTAAAACATGTAAATATTGAAGCGTCTTTGGCGTTTCCATGGTTTCTACAAAATAAACCGGAAACCGAGGGTAACGCGGGTATGACGCGATTGACAGGCGACTCCTCACACGTCCCGGAGCCTTGGTTAAAATTGCAATTTTCTCATGATTTACAAATAGTTGCAAACATTTGGGATATTGTAAGTACTCAAGTGAACAAAATATATAACACTGGCCTAGTGGTTTTTGGATATTTTACTGCAAAAATCTTACATATTGCACCTTTAAAACAATTCACTGGTTTAAAACAACCCAATCGCTGGGTTTGTCCATTTTCAATCCAGCTCGGGTTTCTGTATGAAGAAATTAATCATTCACTTCTCTTTAATAATGCATAAACAAGCAACAAAGTTGCAAAACTGTAAATCTTGTATTTAAAACATTATTATGAACATATAGAATGATGCATTATTTGATGCAAATCAATTTATGGCGAGATCCAGTTTATAAATATGTAAGCAGATTATTCGTCTGATTGAGAGTTTAAAATCTTATAAAAATGAATGTGTGTGTGTACCTGAACATCCTAGGATATCACACACGCTGATGATGAAGAGTATCCGGAGGGAAGAGGCCGGTTTGGGGTGAGGATACTGTCCCAGTCGCCTGTATCCCCTGCGCTTGGGTAAGATCTGGAGGACGGAGCAGATGAAGCTGACGCTCGCGCTGCAGACGCAGATCGCGCTGAAGAACAGCGGCTGGAAGCTGACCACGAACTCGGTGGCGGGATCGCGGTTCGGGCAGCAGAAGGTCTCGAGCCGCGGAGAGGCCATGATGACGGAGGAGGAGGAGGAGAAGAAGAAGGGGAGCAAAGAGGAAACTCATTCATCTCACTGGCCTGAGCTGAAATCACGAGCTCCAGCATCATGTGCTTCAGTTTAATCTGACTGAGAATGTGCTGCACACTCTGCTCTCATGTGTGTTCACGACTCCTTCAGAGCTTTTTAAAGTATTAATCATATTAGTGTGTTTCTTTTAGCAGTCCTGAGTGATGATTTAATATGACATAAAAAAGATACAGTGTTTCATTAAGTGTTTCCCAGTTTTGCTATAGAGGAAATATCTCCATCGATCCTCAACAGCTGAAGCTCATCAGATCCTCCTGAACTGATCTGCTGGAGCTAAGATGGCCTCTGAGGAAGAAGAGAAACAGCAAACAAAGTGTTTATTGTACATTTCCTGGCGTCTCCTTCGGCACAGTAAATGAGAAACACATTTCCAGATATAACCTGATCTGAGCAGAAACAACCTGATCGATGGAGAGACAGAGAGAGTGTGAGTGTGTGTGATTGTTTTAGTGGGTGTGAGTGTGTGTTTGTGTGAGTGTGTGATTTTGTATGAGTGTGTGTGTGTGTGTGTGTGTGTGTGTTTGTGTGACTTTTGTATGAGTGTGTGTGTCTGTGTTTGTGTGTGTGTGTGTGTGAGTGTGATTTTTGTATGAGTGTGTGAGTGTGTGAGTGGGTGTTTGTGTGAGTGTGTGTGTGTGTGTGTGTACTTGTTTATATTACATTGTGGGGACCAAATGTCCCCATGATGTAATATAAACCTGAGTTCACCTACATCGTGGGGACCAGCCAGCGGTCCCCACAATGTAAATGGGTTTATAAATCATATAGAATGAGTTTTTGTGAAAAAGTAAAAGTTTGCACAGTTTCCTGTGAGGGTTAGGTTTAGGGGTAGGGGCAGGGTAGGGGGATAGAATGTACAGTTTGTTCAGTGTAAAATGCATTGAAGTCTATGGAAAGTCCCCACAATTCACAAAAACAAACATGTGTGTGTGTGTGTGTGTGTGTGAGTGGGTGTTTGTGTGAGTGTGTGATTTTTGTATGTGTGTGTGTGTGTGTGTGTGTGTGAGAGAGAGAGTGTGTGATTTTGTATGTGTGTGTTTGTGTGAGTGTGTGTGATTGTGTAATTGGGTGTGTGTATTTGTGGGTGTGTGTGTGTGTGTGTGAGAGAGAGAGAGAGAGAGTGTAATTGCGTAAGTGTGTGTGAGATTGTGACTGTGTGTGTGTGTGTGTGTGTGTGTGTGTGAGTGGGTGTTTTTGTGAGTGTGTGATTTTGTATGAGTGTGTTTGTGTGAGTATGTGATTTTTGTATGAGTGTGTGTGTGTGTGTGTGTGAGTGGGTGTTTGTGTGAGTGTGTGATTTTTTGTATGTGTGTGTGTGTGTGTGTGAGAGAGAGTGTGTGTGATTTTGTATGTGTGTTTGTGTGAGTGTGTGTGATTGTGTAATTGGGTGTGTGTATTTGTGTGTGTGTGTGTGTGTGTGTGTGAGAGAGAGAGAGAGAGTGTAATTGCGTAAGTGTGTGTGAGATTGTGACTGTGTGTGTGTGTGTGTGTGTGTGTGTGTGTGTGTGTGTGTGTGTGTGTGTGTGTGTGTGTGAAAAGATGCATTAAATTGATCAAAAGTGACAGTAATGTTACAAAGATTCTATTTCAAATAAATGCTGAACTTTCTATTCATCAAAGAATCCTGAAAAATAAAATGTTTCCACAACAATCTGAACTGTTTTCAACATTGATAATAATCATAAATGTTGCATCAAATCATCATATCAGAATGATTTCTGAAGGATCATGTGACACTGAAGACTGGAGTAATGATGCTGAAAATTCAGCTTTGATCACAGGAATAAATTACACTTTACTATATATTCACATAGAAAACAGCTGATTTACATTGGAATAATATTTCACTATTTTACTGTATTTTTGATCAGATAAATGCAGCTTTCAGAGACTCTTTCAAAAACATTAAAAAAAAATCTTCATTATTCCAAACTTTTCACTGCTAGTGTTTATATAGAGATTTTATAGCATTCCAGTTGGATTTTAAGTGTTTTTTTTTTGTTTGTTTGTTTTGTCTCCACAGATCTGAATATCTGGTCACATGACTCCCCTGATCAGGCAGGAAGCTGTTCTCTTCCACTTCCTGTCAGCTCATCTAAAGGTGAGTGTTGAGTCACTCAGAAGCTCATGTTTTCTCATAAAGGGTTAGATAACACTTATAAATGATGTATTCAAGTGTCTGTCACAGTTTCAACGTGTGCAACAAACAAAAAGCCAGTTTTACAGGTTTTATAAATCATTTAAATCATAGAGTATATATATACACACACAGCACACAAATGTCGTTAAAACTAGTTGTTTTAATACAAACGAACTGTCAAATCATCCGACAGCATTAAAAAAAAATATACTGGATGACTCAGACTTGACAGAAATGTCACTTTATTATTATTTATTAATATTTTGAATGAGCTTTTTTGGTTTGTTTAATTTGATGTCTTCAGCTTTCATTTTAGCTTAAGTAGTTGTATTTTTTTTACATTTATTATAATTTTGTATTATAGTTTTACTAATATTAGTATTTAAATTTGTTTTCAGTTTTAGTTTTTCATCTAATATATATATATATATATATATATACGAAACATGGGTGATGTGAGAGAAACAGACGCACAGTCAGTCTGACGTCACTAGAGGGCGCTGTAACACCTGCAAATCACATCACTGGTACAGTCATGTTTATTATTATAAACATGATTATTTTTATATTATACATTCATTGTTGTTATTTTAGTATCATTTAGATACTATTATTGTTTTTAGTATTTTGAATTAGTTTTCATTTTTATATTTTCTGCTTTCAAGTTTTGTCATTTAATGTCTGTACAATCGCCTTGGCAACCAGCTGAAGTGAAACGTTTAAGGTTTTTTATTTCAGTTTTTTTATTTCAAGTTTAACTGTTTGATCTTTGAAGCAGCTGAAGTGTGTGATGCTCCTCTTCACCAGCAGGAGTCACTGTAACACAACAACACAAATCACACCTGATTCAAGCTCCATACACAATATCTATATACACAAGTATAATATACACAAGTTAGTTTGCAAAAAATTCAGGGTTGTTATTAAATGAATGTATTATTTCTGTAAATCCTGATTGCATTTTGTACTAAAACAATAAAAAGACAACTTTGGTTCTTGAAATATACTTTAACTGAAATAAAAGAAAACGAAATGTCCGTTACTTTAAATAAAATGAATGTTAACAGACATAAAATAAAAAAAAATAAATATATAAATTTATATATTTTATTTCAGTTAGTTGCCAAGGCAACATTCTTCAATTTTGTTTAGTTTAACTTGATGTACTAAAATAACTGACTAAAAATATAATAAATTATAGCAATATTTAAAAATAAAAACTAATAAAATGACAAAAGCAAATAACTTAATTACTAAAATTAACATGAAATCTAAAAAAAAAAATATTATTAATATTATAATGAAACTAAAATAACACTGCTGTCAACATTTTGCAAAAGCAATAAGCCATTAGTGCCGCGATTTTTCACATTTAAAATATCTAAAACTAAAACATAAAAAATAACTAAATAATTAAAAAAAAAAAAAAAAACTAATAAAAATGACAAAAACACATTACTAAAGCTTTAAACTGAATATATAAATATAAAAACATTGAAATATTAACTTTTTTGCCATTTAATTCTAGCTTCACGCGTTCGTTTGATGATCGTGTCATTTATGTGCGTCAGCAATGCTTCTGTCGCTTGTTTCTGCTGCTTCGTCTGTGTTTTGATCAGGAGATTCTGTACTTCTATCAGATGATGTGTAATAGCGCCCCCTACTGTATAACAGTGAAAACATGAATCGTCAGGAAAATTGTGTCAATGGCGGAGAAAGGGTTAATATATATATATATATATATATATATATAAAACAACACTTGTTCCCAGCAAAAGTTTACCTTTCACCTTCAAATGAAAGTGTAAATGAAGCTGTGCTGGTGTTTATTGGAGCGGCACATCATAAAACAAACGAGGGAAGTTCATCGAGGGGTTAAGAGAGTGTGATCTGTCACCAGGGCAACAGCATCATCACAGAGCTGCTGATATGAGCCGAAGCGTCTCGTCTGATGCTGATATTGACGTCCATCATCAGGTCAGCGAGGGTCGAGTCGTGATTCCTGATGCAGGACTCTCCGTCATTAACTCTCCATTGATCCGACAGCTTCATCTGAGCTTGTTTTCAATTCAGACCTGAACAACACGCCGCCGGCGGATCAGAGCCGAGGCGGTTTAATCAGAGCAGCAGGACTGGAGCTGTAATTAGTGCGAGGAAATCAAGAGGCTGTTGTGAAGATCGTTATAACACTGATTGTTGTGCGTCTGTCTTCTGATTGGACAGTGCAGTGATTCCAGCGGGGAGACGGAAGGACGACAAAATAATGTTGTAATCAACACTTCTGTTACGAAGTTTCAGTTTGATAAAGCAGATGGAGGCAAAAAAAAATCAAGCAAAACTATATTTTTCTTAATCAAAGAATTTGTTTCTGGTTATCTTGTTATTTGTTAAATATTAACCCTATAAAGCCTGGCATGAAATAATAGTCTGATATACACATATATATCTCTGACTATTATTTATATACACACATTTTTAACCTTAGATTTGTGCACGAGCTGCTCAAACTTGACCTGTGTCATACTGAACTCTGACCTTTTGACCCCAAACACTGCAGTGTCTGCTCTCTTCAGCTCACTGTACGTGATGAATCATAAACACCAGTCTCTGAAAACTGCTGGGTTCAAAATGCAACCCAAGTTGGGTTGAAAATGGACAAACTCAGCGGATGGGTTAAATGTTTGACCCAACCTGCTGGGTAGTTTTATTTAACCCAACTATTGTTTAAAAATGACTATATGTCTGGATTAAAATTAACCCAAAATATGTTGGAAATTAAAAAATCAGACACATAATTACTAGAGGAAACAATAATAATCAAAAGGTGAACATTTATTAATAAGCAATTTAATAAATGCTTATTGTTTATTATTAATTAAACTTTTTTAATTAAACTCGTTTTCAGCATATTTTGGGTTCATTTTAGGCAAGAAACTTTTAAACAATAATTGAGTCAAATAAAACTACCCAGCAGGTTGGGCAAATCTCTGGGTTAAAACAACCCAATCATAAAACTACCTAATCACTGGGTTAAAACGACCCAATCACTGGGTTAAAATGACCCAATCGATCGCTGGGCTAAAACGACCCAATCACTGTCCATTTGTCCATTTTCAACTCAACTTGGGTTGTTTTTAACAAACTCAGCGGATGGGTTAAATGTTTGACCCAATATGTTGGGTAGTTTTATTTAACTCAACTATTGTATAAAAAATACTATATGGCTGACTTAAAATGAACTTAAAATGAACCCAATCTCTGAGTTAAAAATGACCCAATCTCTGAGATAAAACGACCCATTCGCTGGGTTAAAACGACCCAATCTCTGAGATAAAATGACCCATTCGCTGGGTTAAAACGACCCAATCGCTGGGTTAAAACAACCTAATCTCTGAGTTAAAATGACCCATTCGCTGGGTTAAAACGACCCAATCTCTGGGTTAAAACGACCCAATCGCTGGGTTAAAACAACCCAATCGCTGGGTTAAAACGACCCAATCTCTGAGATAAAATGACCCATTCGCTGGGTTAAAACGACCCAATCTCTGGGTTAAAACGACCCAATCGCTGGGTTAAAACAACCCATTCGCTGGGTTAAAACGACCCAATCGCTGGGTTAAAACAACCTAATCTCTGCGTTAAAATGACCCATTCGCTGGGTTAAAAACGACCCAATCGCTGGGTTAAAACAACCCAATCGCTGGGTTAAAATGACCCAATCTCTGAGTTAAAACGACCCATTCGCTGGGTTAAAACGACCCATTCGCTGGGTTAAAACAACCCAATCGCTGGGTTAAAACAACCTAATCTCTGAGTTAAAATGACCCATTCGCTGGTTTAAAACGACCCAATCGCTGGGTTAAAACAACCCAATCGCTGGGTTAAAACGACCCAATCTCTGAGATAAAATGACCCATTCGCTGGGTTAAAACGACCCAATCTCTGGGTTAAAACGACCCAATCGCTGGGTTAAAACAACCCATTCGCTGGGTTAAAACGACCCAATCGCTGGGTTAAAACAACCTAATCTCTGAGTTAAAATGACCCATTCGCTGGGTTAAAAACGACCCAATCGCTGGGTTAAAACAACCCAATCGCTGGGTTAAAATGACCCAATCTCTGAGTTAAAACGACCCATTTGCTGGGTTAAAACGACCCAATCTCTGGGTTAAAACGACCCAATCGCTGGGTTAAAACAACCCAATCTCTGAGTTAAACGGACCAATTCGCTGGGTTAAAACAACCCATTTGCTGGGTTAAAACAACCCAATCACTGTACATTTTCAACCCAACTTGGGTTGTTTTTAACCCTGCATTTTTTTTAGAGTGTAGGTTTTTAATTAAACCAATTGGATAACAACTGTAAAGATAGTATGTGGTGACACTTTACTTTCAAAACAAACTCTCAAAATTTCTTCTTTTTTAGCTGCTTCCAGTTCCCCCTAAAATGCCAAACTTATGAATTAATCTGAAAATGACAGAATTACCGTACAGAAACGGCCCAGTTTTAAAAATCTTGAATATGTAGCTAATGAGAAGCCCTTAAATGAGACTGTAAATGATTTGCCAATGTTTGTTTCAATTTAAGATAATTGTAGTGTAATGCAATTTATAGGATGCAGAAGTACATATATGATACTGTATTGTATGTTTATTTATTTCCTATAATAACACATTTGGCTGATGCATCATCATCATCATCATCCAACTTATATCTAAATGTTACAGTTCAAAAGTAAATCCACATGGTTATTCCTCCCTCATCTTACCGTATTTATTGAGACACAAAAAAGCACAGGATAGTGATAAAAGTGTCGACAAAAAGTGTCATTTTATTTTTCATACATTCATACTTTTATAAAATACTATATATATTAAAATCAAAGTTAATTACATTTGCATGATCTTCAGAATTTTACACAACATGTTTTATAAATTAAACCGTGGTTTATTCTCTGAGAGCGAGTGATAAAAATACATTATGTAGCTTTTAGCTCTGTTGTCCAGCGTCTGTTCGGCCAGTTCTGCATGACAACTTCATGTTAAAAGCGCACAGTGACCCGATGAACGGACGTCCTGAGGTCCGTCTGGTGGAGCGGCGGAGGCGTGTCGGTCTTTAACGCGTCAGACCGCTCTCACGACGTCCACAGTGAGTAGGCAGTAGTAAAGCTGAGGGCCAAAAGAAACGACAGCAGAACCAGAAGAACCTTCTGCATCCATAGACACATCTCCAGCTTCTGCTCCAGCCGCGAGTTCGTCACCATAACGCGCATCAGCTGGTGGAAACAAGCATAATGACGTTATTATTATTGTGGAACAATGTGCACCTAATTAAATGTGCATCATCTTTTGCATCAAATTCTTATATTTTAATCAGTAAATTCAATTGAAATAGAAGACAATGTAAGACACTATAGTGCTGTTACAAATGCAGTTAACCTGCAGTTACAAATGCATAAATGTTTTGATGTTTAAAATGTTGAATACTGATATTTGATTTTTTTTTTAAATGAAAAGATAATTTAAATATAAAATTAAAACTGCCAGTAGGTGGCAGCAGTTCACTGTTAATGAGCGAGTCGAATTATTCAATTGAATCCTTCATTCAACCGATTTGTTCAAACGGCCGATTCATTCAGAAACGCTTTTTACTGTTTTAATCAGAGAGTCACTGAATCATTCATTCAACCGATTTGTTCAAACGGCCAATTCATTCAGAAACGCTTTTTACTGTTTTAATCAGAGAGTCACTGAATCATTCATTCAATCAATTCGTTCAAACGGCTGATTCATTCAGAAATGCATTTGACTGTCTTAATCAGGGAGTCATTGAATCATTCATTCAATCAATTCGTTTAAACGGCTGATTCATTCAGAAATGCATTTGACTGTCTTAATCAGGGAGTCATTGAATCATTCATTCAATCAATTCGTTTAAATGGCTGATTCATTCAGAAATGCATTTGACTGTCTTAATCAGGGAGTCATTGAATCATTCATTCAATCAATTCGTTCAAACGGCTGATTCATTCAGAAATGCATTTGACTGTCTTAATCAGGGAGTCATTGAATCATTCATTCAATCAATTCGTTTAAATGGCTGATTCATTCAGAAATGCATTTGACTGTCTTAATCAGGGAGTCATTGAATCATTCATTCAATCAATTCGTTTAAATGGCTGATTCATTCAGAAATGCATTTGACTGTCTTAATCAGGGAGTCATTGAATCATTCATTCAACTGATTTGTTCAAATGGCCAATTCATTCAGAAACGCATTTGACTGTTTTAATCAGAGAGTCATTGACTCATTCATTCAAACCAATTCGTTCAAATGGCTGATTCATTCATAAACGCATTTTACCATCTTAATAATGGAGGCACTGAATCATTCATTCAACCGATCTGTTCAAACAGCTGATTCATTCAGTAATGAATCACCGCTGTGTGCTGCTCAGAGATGCAAAACATTTCTGCTGTGGCTTTGTTTGGAACTATTTTCATTGGCGTAATGGAGCAAAAACAGGCAAATACTGTGTCCAAAATGTAAGTTACTTCATTTTAACTTCTTGTTTAATGAACTGTTGTATAAAATCAATTCACATTTGCAATCATGCTGATATTAGGAGGAAAAAACCGCACTCTTCGTGTGATATTGATTAACTATATCAAAAGATACATGTTTGCCCCCATATCTTGAATTTTGGAGCATTCTAACTACATTTTATTAGACTAAATCAATGCATTATCACCATGTTTATAGGGATAAAACTGATATATGAACATTCAAAATATAGATAAGAATAAAACTGTAAAGTTTGGTGAATGTAAAGCTGCTGAAGTGGAGATGCAAATAGATGTGTAAAAAGTCTAATAAAATAAACACTTTAAAGTGTATTTTGGATGTTTATTTACCACTGTTCTGAAAGAAGACATGTTATGGAAACAAAATAGAGCAAAATCTCAAAATTAACCAGTGAATGAAAAAAAACATGTTTTTGCCTCATGAAAGTAAACAGAGTCAGTGTCTCACCGTCGTCTGCAGATCCTGCTGGTCATTGGTGGGCGTCACTGACGGACTATCAAATGAATTGCTCAGAATAGATTTGGGACTCTCTAGGACGTGACAGCGTAGCCTGTGGGAAATAATATTAGTTTAATTCCTGGATAAGCAAGCTAGAGCATCACTGAACACCATTTCTCATCTCCAGTCTCGTTTCAAAGGCCTCGCGGCACTGACGCGTTCCTGACAGCGAGTCAAGCGTCAGCGGCTTGTCGTGACTGATGTGTGTCATGTTCTTTCAGATCTCTGTTAGAGTGTGATTCTTGCTGTTTGCCTTTCAGAAGTTGCCACTACACTGTTTTCTCTTCGGTTCATGTTTATTCTGGTTTTGACACTCAAGCGTAACTGATTGTTGGAATGTATCATGACATGAACATTTTATACATTGAACTGCAAATGCTGATACTGTATAAACTCAGTATAGATTAGGCATGTGACAGTATCGAATTTTCATGTTGCGATTATTTGCTGTAGCTTTTATCACGATACACGGTATTATCACGATATTGAAATAAGTTGCAGAAAGTATTATTTTTGGTTAATGTTAGTTAAGAAATACAACTGATCATTGTTAGTTTTATCTCAGGTCCATTAAATAAGTTCTTTTGATTTAAGTAGTGTTATTAAAGAGTAACTAAGAAATTAACTAAGAATAATTAATGCTTTATAAGTATTTTTCATTGTCAGTTTGGTAATAATGAATTAACATGTTAACTAATGAAGTTTTACTGAACAATAACACAATCAGAATATTTCTAATCAATAGGGCATGTTATAGTCCAGATTAAAATATAAAAATGTTTAAGTTTGAAAATAAAAAGCCTATTAATTCTTTAAGTATTTGGTGCTGAGATGAACATTGAGATTTCAAAAAGAAATGAATGGCTGTTTGAAGCATTTTAAAAACTTCACTAGCACAGTTGCTTTGTTTGAGGGTTTTCCGGGGTAACCGCTGCATTTCTGCTGTTCCATCAGCGCCCTCTGCTGTCAGAGAGTGAACGTGCACTTTCATTCAGCGCGTCTCCTTCACTCGTTCTGCCGTGTGCTTCGTTTACATAAGAGCGCGTGTTCTTTTGACGCAGCATACAGCGGTGTTGTGCATTTTATACGACTGATGGGGAAAGTGTTCTTAAATGATAACAATATCATGCATATTCATTATCGCAATATATCGCATTACCAAATATCGGCACAAGTCTAGTATATAATATACATATATATATATATATATATATATATATATATAGTGTGAGGCAGGTGTTTGACAGACGTCACCTATGCTCCATGATTTTGGCTCTTGAAACCTCCTTCCAGAACTGAGATAACTCTGGGATGGTGGCTCCGGTGCCGCTCTCCATTTCTGCTGCCATGACCAGGAACCGGTCCTGCGGCGACGCCTGGAAACCTAAAACACACAAACATCAAATGATGCCATAGTAGATGAAACACCATCCAACATGATGATTATTAGATTAATTTCATGCACATTCGAAATGAACTCCTCCTCCAGTAGTTTGTTCAACACATTGTGCATTACTGTAACTATTAATCATTCCAGGATAAGGATACTAAAAAATTCTTTAAACAGAGATTGGACTCGCAGAGCAATTGTCACTTGTTTAGTATATAAAGATTCAGAGTAGGTCTGAAGGAGGAATTTGACATGCAACTGCTTCCGTATTGATAGCTTCATCTGCAGCAATATCTTAATTAGACTATCATGAACCAACAGAGTCTTGTGTGTCACAAGACTCTGTTGGTTATCAGTGTGGTCTTCACCTCCATGAAGTGAAACCACGATGTCCACACTGGCTCCAGGCTCACAGCTGCTGTTACTGGGCTTCACCCGGTACTTCTCTGGAGCTGTCGTCCGCACCTGCCCACAAAACCACCAATGAGACCAAATAAAGGAACTAACAGTAAAGCAGTGTAGAGAGGGTGTAATGAGAGCAATCCCATCATCAGCGGATACAGCAGCCCCTTTAATTACTGTTCTGTGATCAGCTCTCAAGAGACAGTAGTGCCACTTCACAAACATTTAATGCTGTGAAATTAATGCTTCAGATCCAGATAAAACAATATAGCTGCAAGCAGCAATTAAGGGGCCAAGCACAACAGAAGCAAACAAGGAAGCTCGCAGCAGACCAACAATGTCATAATGGACTATGATAGTAACTGAGACAAAGACACCATGTTAATTTTGAAGTCAATCAGACCAACGGTACTGTAGTTAGAGCCAATTTAATTTTTCAATTATAGTGCCACCAAGTGGCACAGTCCAACCTCTTTTTCTGTGTGTCCTTAAAGTGCCCCCATTCATAAGCGTGCCAAATTTGGTGAAAATATCTAACTTCGTTTAGGAGTTATAGACATTTATATGTATAAACACATAAATTAATTGCATTTTTTGCCACATGCTATGAAATTTTTGAGATTTGGCCATTAGCATATTGTCAACGAAATGTTTCTGAGTTTCCTATGGTGGTTTTGTCTTGATCGTTTTCAAAGATATTCGCAAATGTTGTTTAACTAACTGTTGTTAATGCTAAATCACAACACTGCACTAACCAAAAGGCGAAACCTACCATGTTTGGTATCGTTGGACTTGGCAAGGATTCAGGAATCCTTGAAAATAAGTCAACCACATCCAAAGTTATAAGCATGTAAATATTTTTTGGTCCGAAACTTCACAGACTCTTTCGGTGCATCGTGCTGATGACCATAAAATCATCAGTCCATAAAATACAGCATTTTAGTTCAAAATTCAAAATGGCTGATGCCCAAAATGGCCAATATGGGACAATTGGATATCATCCAACTGGGCACACCCTGAATCTAACGAGAATCTAATGACTTATATGATTTTTGGGCAAACCGTTCAGGAGTTATATGCAAAAATAGCCATTTTTCGTATCTCCAAACCAGTAGGTGGCGCTGCACCAAAACGCAGCATGTAACCACATACCAAGTTTTGTCTGAATACGGTAAAGCATTGAGGAGATAGAGCCTTACGTCTATTTTCGCAAGCATTACATAAAATACATGCACAACAGAAGCAAACAAGGAAGCTCGCAGCAGACCAACAACAATGTCATAATGGACTATGATAGTAACTGAGATAAAGACGCTGTATGTCAATTTTGAAGTCAATCAGACCAACGGTACTGTAGTTAGAGCCAATTTCATTTTTTGTTCAATTATAGCGCCACCAAGTGGCCCAGTCCCACCTCACTCTGAGTGTCCTCAGAGTGCCCTCATACATAAGCGTACCAAATTTGGTGAAAATATCTCATTTCGTTTAAGTAGTTCTAGACATTTATATGTATAAACACAAAGTTTTTTTTTTTTTTTTTTTGGCCACTTATTATTATCAAATTTTTGACATTTGGTCATTAACGTATTGTCAACGACCTATGTTTCCGATTTTCCTATGGTGGTTTCGTCTCAACTGGAGTAACAGTTTCAAAGATATTCACAAATGTTATTTAAACGTTAAATCACAACGTTGTACAAACCATAAGGCAAAACCTAGCATGTTTGGTATCGTTGGACTCGGCAAGGATTCAGGAAGTCAACCACATCCAAAGTTATAAGCATGTAAATAATTTTTTCACCACTAGGTGGCGCTGGTCCGAAACTTCTCAGGTTCCTTCAGGGCATCGTACCGATGACCCATACAAAATTTCATAATGATACACTAATGTGTCCATAAAATACAGCATTTTAGTACAAAATTCAAAATGGCTGACGCCCAAAATGGCAAATATGGGACAACTGGATATCATTCGACTCGGCATGGTGCCCTGAATCTAACGAGAATATAATGACTTTTATGCTTTTAGGACAACCCGTTAAGGAGTTATAAGCAAAAATAGCCATTTTTCGTATCTTCGAACCAGTAGGTGGCGCTGCGCCAAAACGCAGCATGTAACCTCAGGTCATGCTTGTGATGACATGTACCAAGTTTGACCTGAATACGATAAAGCGGTGAGGAGATAGAGCCTTACGTCTATTTTCACAAGCACTACGTAAAATTCGTTCGCACATTATTTGAGAATAGTTTAACGAATCGACTTGAATTCCATGGTGGCGCTAGAGGGATTAAGTCAGACACTCCAATATTGGTGTGGTTAATGTTGGGACTGACCTCTATCTGTGTGCCAAATTTCACAACATTTTCTATGGGCTGCCATAGACTCGAGTGGAAGAAGAAGAAGAGGAAACGGATGAATAACTTTCTGCTGACGTCTTCAAAAGTGACATTTGAGCCTCACCTTGAAGGCCACGTGGTTTTTGGTCACGTTGTTGAGGATGATCAAACACTTCTTGTCTGATTCTTTAGCACCGAAGCTGAGCTCCTCTGCTGGACTGAAAGAAAACACATGCACTATTATTAAGAACAGATCCACAACCTTTACTAATGGATTACTGGATGAAAATGTGAACGGTTTCCTGAAATATCACACACTGAATGACACGGTGTTCACATAACAGCCTGCATTCATTAGGAAACATGCTGGAAATGGAAAACCTGCTGAGCCGAACGGATTTCCATGGAATCCTTCAGCCGTGTGACTTTGTTCATGTTTGGGAGACATAGCTACACATCTCTATATCTCCATATTTATGCTTTTGCTCTGAAATAGTGTTTGTTCCAATCAGAGGAAGTATCATTCGAATCTCAAGTAGATTCAAAATGTTTCAGGTGTAATATACGGTAAAAATCTATATAGTACAATACAGTAAAAAAATAATAATAATAATTTTTTACTAAATGAACACAAGGAACAATCATATTTAATTATTTTCATTGTAAATATTTATAGTAAGGTTTCATTTATTAACATTAATTATTTTCATACCATTTATTAACATTTACATTCATGCATTTGGCAGATGCCTTTATCCAAAGCGATTATCTTCTGACAATATATCTCGCAACTCTGACTTTATAACTCCCAATTCTGACTTTATAACTCCCAATTCTGACTTTATAACTCCCAATTCTGACTTTATATCTCACAATTCTGACTTTATATCTCACAATTCTGACTTTATATCTCACAATTCTGACTTTATATCTCACAATTCTGACTTTATATCTCGTAATTCTGACTTTATATCTCCCAATTCTGACTTTATAACTCCCAATTCTGACTTTATATCTCCCAATTCTGACTTTATATCTCGTAATTCTGACTTTATATCTCGTAATTCTGACTTTATATCTCGCAATTCTGACTTTATATCTCGCAATTCTGACTTTATATCTCGCAATTCTGACTTTATATCTCGCAACTCTGACTTTATAACTCCCAATTCTGACTTTATAACTCCCAATTCTGACTTTATAACTCCCAATTCTGACTTTATATCTCACAATTCTGACTTTATATCTCACAATTCTGACTTTATATCTCGTAATTCTGACTTTATATCTCGCAATTCTGACTTTATATCTCGCAATTCTGACTTTATATCTCGCAATTCTGACTTTATATCTCGCAATTCTAAATTTATATCTCGTAATTCTGACTTTATATCTCCCAATTCTGACTTTATATCTCGCAATTCTGACTTTATATCTCGCAATTCTGACTTTATATCTCGCAATTCTGACTTTATATCTCGTAATTCTGACTTTATATCTCCCAATTCTGACTTTATAACTCCCAATTCTGACTTTATATCTCGCAATTCTGACTTTATATCTCGCAATTCTGACTTTATATCTCCCAATTCTGACTTTATATCTCGTAATTCTGACTTTATATCTCGTAATTCTGACTTTATATCTCGTAATTCTGACTTTATATCTCCCAATTCTGACTTTATATCTCCCAATTCTGACTTTATAACTCCCAATTCTGACTTTATATCTCACAATTCTGACTTTATATCTCGTAATTCTGACTTTATATCTCGCAATTCTGACTTTATATCTCCCAATTCTGACTTTATATCTCCCAATTCTGACTTTATATCTCCCAATTCTGACTTTATAACTCGCAATTCTGACTTTATATCTCGCAATTCTGACTTTATATCTCGCAATTCTGACTTTATATCTCGCAACTCTGACTTTATAACTCCCAATTCTGACTTTATATCTCGCAACTCTGACTTTATATCTCGCAACTCTGACTTTATATCTCGCAACTCTGACTTTATATCTCGCAACTCTGACTTTATATCTCGCAACTCTGACTTTATATCTCGCAACTCTGACTTTATATCTCGCAATTCTGACTTTATATCTCGCAACTCTGACTTTATATCTCGCAATTCCGACTTTATAACTCCCAATTCCGACTTTATATCTCGCAACTCTGACTTTATATCTCGCAATTCTGACTTTATATCTCGCAATTCTGACTTTATAACTCCCAATTCCGACTTTATATCTCGCAACTCTGACTTTATATCTCGCAACTCTGACTTTATAACTCCCAATTCTGACTTTATATCTCGGAAATGCAAGAAAAAAAAGTCAGAATTGTGAGAGAAAAAGTTGTGAAAGAAATTGTGCTTCTCATTTTTATTTAGTGGCGGCAAAACAAGCTTCCATAATAAACAGCAATATTCACCTACAGATATTAAATGAAAAATGACACATGGAGACTTAAGTGAACATTGAGATGAAGGAAATTAATCATTGTACCAGAGTTTTTAATTGATTCACTGAATTGGACAGTATGAACTGAACCATGTAAATGAATCATCACACATATTCAGTAAATATTCAATATCTCACACCCAGCCCTAGTATTCACATGAATTATTGTTCAATATTTATCCGACATGAATCAAGTTCTGGGTGAAATGCTGCAGAACACATGGCCACTGCAGGGTTAGAGTAAAAGCCGTCCATAGCAATCCAGTTATTTCAGTCATGGATCCCTGTGGATTTCTGGGAAACACATCCATTAGAAACATCAAAGCTGAGCAGCAGCGAGGCTGAGGCGAATCTCCTCCCTTTCATTTTCCACTGAAATCTCTCTACTCGGCCTCACAGAGTCACGGTGTGAACAATCACCTGCGCAAAGTTCAAAAGATCCTGACGGGATTAAAATTCCCGGCTGTTGTTTTCAGTGAAACAATCGTTATCTGGGAATTACAATGCAGCCGCCAGGAACTGTTTTAACGGCCATGTGTTTTAATGAGGTTTTAGATTTGAGAATAAGGCAAGAAAACTGAACAAAAGGAGTTTTCCCATGAACACATTTATTTGAAGAAGAGGCACGACTGCAGCTGAATGATAATTAATGCATGTTTGGAAATTAGTATGCAGCGTTAATTCATGACACCCAGATAGAAATGCTCTGAAGCTTATTTACAGCCAGTAGATCTCAAGTAGAATAGTGCTATGCATACCATACGGCAGTAGAAATGTGTCTACTATATATTATTAAAGTCACAATGAAATCAAATTGGATGGTTACTTTTTTTATTGAATATTGCAGTATTTATTATAGTCAATTATCTGTGCACATGATTATTTTGTTAAATCTTGAATCAGAATAACTCCCCCTCCCTCTTGCAGCATCTTTTCTCTTCTCTGATTACGAGGGCGGGGCACCCTGTCACTCATATGAGATCCACCAATAGCAAACCACAACCATCCAATCAATTCCCCACAGACAAAATCAAGCCCCGCCCTACATTTGTTTTTGTTTGAGAAGCGGATATACCTCACAATAGGGAAGACTAGCGCAAATTCCTTTTCATGCCAACTTTCTATCTCGCAAGTCTGACTTTTTTATCTCGCAATTCTGACTATATCATGCAATTCTGACTATATCTCGCAATTCTGACTTTATATCACGCAATTCTGACTATCTCGCAATTCTGACTTTATATCACGCAATTCTGACATTTTTTATCACGCAATTCTGACTATATCTCGCAATTCTGACTTTATATCACGCAATTCTGACTTTATATCATGCAATTCTGACTTTATATCATGCAATTCTGACTATATCTCGCAATTCTGACTATCTTGCAAGTCTGACTTTATATCTCGCAATTCTGACTTTATATCTCGCAAGTCTGACTTTATATCTCGCAAGTCTGACTTTATATCTCCCAATTCTGACTTTATATCTCCCAATTCTGACTTTATATCTCGCAATTCTGACTTTATATCTCGCAAGTCTGACTTTATATTGCATAATTCTGACTTTATAAAACGCAATTCTGACTTTATATCTCGCAAGTCTGACTTTATATCGCGTAATTCTGACTTTATAAAACGCAATTCTGACTTTATAAAACACAATTCTGACTTTATATCTCGCAAGTCTGACTTTATATCTCGCAAGTCTGACTTTATAAAACGCAATTCTGACTTTATATCTCGCAAGTCTGACTTTATATCTCGCAAGTCTGACTTTATATCGCGTAATTCTGACTTTATAAAACACAATTCTGACTTTATAAAACACAATTCTGACTTTATAAAACACAATTCTGACTTTATATCTCGCAAGTCTGACTTTATATCTCCCAATTCTGACTTTATATCTCCCAATTCTAACTATATCTCGCAATTCTGACTTTATCTCGCGATTCTGACTTTATATCTCCCAATTCTGACTTTATATCTCCCAATTCTGACTTTATATCTCGCAATTCTGACTTTATATCTCCCAATTCTGACTTTATAAAACGCAATTCTGACTTTATAAAACGCAATTCTGACTTTATAAAACACAATTCTGACTTTATATCTCGCAATTCTGACTTTATATCTCGCAAGTCTGACTTTATATCTCGCAAGTCTGACTTTATATCTCGCAAGTCTGACTTTATATCTCGCAAGTCTGACTTTATATCTCCCAATTCTGACTTTATATCTCGCAATTCTGACTTTATATCTCGCAAGTCTGACTTTATATTGCATAATTCTGACTTTATAAAACGCAAGTCTGACTTTATATCTCGCAAGTCTGACTTTATATCGCGTAATTCTGACTTTATAAAACGCAAGTCTGACTTTATATCTCGCAAGTCTGACTTTATATCTCGCAAGTCTGACTTTATATCGCGTAATTCTGACTTTATAAAACACAATTCTGACTTTATAAAACACAATTCTGACTTTATAAAACACAATTCTGACTTTATATCTCGCAAGTCTGACTTTATATCTCCCAATTCTGACTTTATATCTCCCAATTCTAACTATATCTCGCAATTCTGACTTTATCTCGCGATTCTGACTTTATATCTCCCAATTCTGACTTTATATCTCGCAATTCTGACTTTATATCTCCCAATTCTGACTTTATAAAACGCAATTCTGACTTTATAAAACGCAATTCTGACTTTATAAAACACAATTCTGACTTTATATCTCGCAAGTCTGACTTTATATCTCGCAATTCTGACTTTATATCTCACAAGTCTGACTTTATATTGCATAATTCTGACTTTATAAAACGCAATTCTGACTTTATAAAACGCAATTCTGACTTTATATCTCCGAATTCTGACTTTATATCTCGCAAGTCTGACTTTTTTTATCTCGCAAGTCTGACTTTTTTATCTCGCAAGTCTGACTTTATCTCGCAATTCTGACTATATCACGCAAGTCTGATTTTATATCACGCAATTCTGACTATATCTCGCAATTGTGACTTTATATCTCGCAAGTCTGACTTTATATTGCTTAATTCTGACTTTATAAAACGCAATTATGACTTTATAAAACACAATTCTGACTTTATATCTCGCAAGTCTGACTTTATATCGCGTAATTCTGACTTTATAAAGCGCAATTCTGACTTTATAAAACACAATTCTGACTTTATATCTCGCAAGTCTGACTTTATATCTCGCAAGTCTGACTTTATATCGCGTAATTCTGACTTTTCTGACTTTATAAAACACAATTCTGACTTTATCTCGCAAGTCTGACTTTATATCTCGCAAGTCTGACTTTATATTGCATAATTCTGACTTTATAAAACGCAATTCTGACTTTATAAAACGCAATTCTGACTTTATAAAACGCAATTCTGACTTTATATCTCAGAATTCTGACTTTATATCTCGCAAGTCTGACTTTATATCTCGCAAGTCTGACTTTATATCTCGCAAGTCTGACTTTATATTGCATAATTCTGACTTTATAAAACGCAATTCTGACTTTATAAAACGCAATTCTGACTTTATATCTCAGAATTCTGACTTTATATCTCGCAAGTCTGACTTTTTTTATCTCGCAAGTCTGACTTTTTTATCTCGCAATTCTGACTTTATCTCGCAATTCTGACTATATCACGGAAGTCTGATTTTATATCACGCAATTCTGACTATATCTCGCAATTCTGACTTTATATCTCGCAAGTCTGACTTTATATCTCGCAAGTCTGACTTTATATCTCGCAAGTCTGACTTTATAACTCGCAAGTCTAACTGGATTATACAGATATAACAATTACAATGTGATTATAATAAACGGAGCAATTCCAATAGGGTCCTCACACCATCGGTGCTCGGGCCCTAATTATATAAAATGTTAATTTCCAGATTAAATAAATATGAAGCATACCATTACCATAATATAAAAAATGATAAATTATGCTCATTTCAAAGGTTTTTTGACTTTTTAACAAATCAGATCATTTCCTAAGATGAGGTTCAGTTTCATATACAATCACAAAATGTCTTTAATTTTTAAACAAACACAATTCATTGTGAATTAGTTCAGTAGTTCAATTCATTAAAAGTTCAGAGATGATTTAAAAGAGACTCATCAACTTCAACAGAAAAAAAAAAAAAGAGTTGACAAGTTTGATTAATTTCAGTGAATCAATTCATCATCATTTAGAAGTGTTCACTAAAGTGTCATTTTTTCATATTTCAAAATGTTTTCGTATTTATAAAATCTGCAGATAAATATTGACTAGGTACTATTGTGATATTGGTGCATATAAATGAAAATGATTAAATATGAATCTTCCTTCAATTATTTGAACCATATTTTGACTATATTTGACTAAGGCATTAGTGAATCAGACACGAGCACAGGGTTTACCTGATGTGCAGTAATGTGCCCTTGAATGTAGTTGTAGGTTTTCTAGCTCCTCTCAGTCGTCCAGGTTCTCCTCGGTCAAGATCATCTGACTTCTGACCGTCTTCAATGAAATTCACCTGCGGAACATCATGACATTTTGTATTTTTAGAATATGATAATAATGGAAATGCATGACATCAGGTCTGATTTTATGCACATGAACATGATCAAATGCACCAAAATAAACAAACTGTGTAGAATGAACACTGCATAAATGCTTTTCATTTTTAATGAGAGTTTATGGCAACAAATATGCAGCTTTATACAAATTAACAGCAATGCAACATGCAAATACCAATGGGATCAATGCTAAATTATGCTAATTTCAAAAGGTCTCATGATTATGGTAATGGTATGCATTATTTATTTTATCTGGAAATTAATGTTTTGTATATTAAATCAGTGTAGAATGAACATTGCAATTCATTTATCATACACTTTGTTGATCTTAAAATGCAATTAGTGACAGAAGAGCACAGTGACACCCTTTATTTAAGATTTTATAGTCATATTGCGTAGTTGTGCTTGGAGTCGATTATTTTATTTGTGCAATGAAACATACCAATTTATGCAACATAATTTTTGGCCAGACTTTCGTATGAAGAAATTCTGAACACATGCAAAAAAAAACAGAACCAACCAAATATTAATAAGTGATTCTGTTGTAGTCAGTGTTTGCTTTTTCCTCTCAGCTTCTTGTTTTTCTTTTTTGCATAGTAAAATAAAGCAACTGGACATTTTTCATGGCTATTTAAGGCAACACGAGCAACATGTGAGTCCCAACAGGATCAATGGCCTCAGCGACACAAAGCTGAAATCAGAACAAAGGGCCAATGTGAACACGAGCCCTCGAGACATGTGGCTTCACACACCACTTTAACTACTGCAGGAACTTTTCCCCAGTCTCCGAGCGCCAATCGCACACGTGGGAAGGTCAGGAAGACGAAACGAAAACTGCTGAACACACGCTTTCTTTGTGCTCGTGCTGCAGAAGTGGATGAAACAAAGATGAAGCGAAACTCCCACGTAACGTCGGCGTGACCGAAAAACAGATGCTGGGAAATTATGTGTGTCTGGGGTTAAAGGGTCAAAGGTCAATCAGCCGTATGATGCGTTCATCGATTAAAGAGGCAGGTTTGATTTGATTTGAAATGTTCTAGACTTTATTCAGTGTTTGATTGAAAATGTCAAAATTAAACAGCTAGATTACATGAAATGTTTTTCACAAAATATTACATTTTACAATACGTCAGTAAATCAATCAATCATTAGTGTCTATTCATTATTTAATTGGTAACATTTTACATTAAGCTCTCATTAGTTAATGCATTGATCAATACATTCATTACAGTATTTATTATTCTTTGTTGACGTTAGTCAACAAAAATACATTCATTTTAAGTTCATGTTAGCTCTTTTGATTTTAATAATGTGTTAGTACATTTTGGAATTAACTTGCTGTAGAAGTATTGTTTATGTTAACTAATGTGAAAAATGTTACCAATTAATTGGTCATTAGTGATGAAATGATTATATTTTGGCACACAGTATCGATCAGTAAAATCACTCATAATAAGAACAAACATTGTTTTCTTCTTCAAAAACAAATGGTAGAATAAAAACAGACTAGGGTTGTTAAATGTCTTCTAATATACGAAATGTAAATGTGGAAAAGTCACATTCAGCTTCATTTTGATGGAGTGTTAGTGCAAAACTGAAATGATTCAATAGTGGGCGTATAATAACAATAACTCAAGATAGGTGCTTGAATTTCAGAGTGTTGAAAATGGTTAAGATGTCATTACGATACAATAATGAAGAAAGCAATCACATGACAGCAGTTCCTCTGTAAGGTCTCAGGGCTCCTACACACTCAGACGATGTGTTTTATGCGGTGAATCGAGTCGGATCAGCTTGAAATCGACTGCATTTCTAAAAGCACTGGTTAGTGTTTGCCTGAATATGTTGTTGAAGAGTTAAAAGTCACAAAAAGTTTCCTTTACTGTCTTGGAATCCATTGATTCACTGTGTTTTTTGACAGTCAGACTCAGGAAATGTAACAATTCGGGTTCCTCAAACACAATAATGATCCTTTTAGAATTTTTGGACAAGTATTAATTGGTTTTTACAGTATTGCATTTTTAAATGCTATATATTAAAACAAATCTTTGCTTTGGGCATCTTTAACTACACTGTACATGTGTCATATGAAGAATCAGTAACTACACTGATTAAAGTCTTAAAGTGATTATATGCCTTAATAAAAATACAGTGTAAATGGATATTTTGAAGAAATTTGAGGTCTAAAGAACACACTGCTTTCATTATTTGGACAAAAAAACACCAAGATGTTTTTAAAATATCTTTTGTGTTCCACAGATGAAAGAAAGTAGTAGTTAATTGAATTATTCATTCAAGAGATTCAAATTCAGAGATTCAGTTCAAATAATGTTGATTCATCCAGTATTGAAACAAGAAGTATTTGAGCGTGTCATTGAATCATTAATTCAAGAGATTCGTTCTAAAACATGAATTCATCCAGTAATGAAATAAGTGAAGTATTTAAATGAGTCATAGAATCATTCAATCGAGATTCATTCTAACGCCGATTCATCTAATAATGAAACAAGTGAAGTATTTGAGTCATTGAATCATTCATTCATTCAAGAGATTTGTTCTAAAATGCTGATTTGTCCAGTAATGAAACAAGTGAAGTCTCTGAGTGAGTCACTGAATCATTCATTCAAGAGATTCGTTCTAAAACACAGATTCATCCAGTAATGAAACAAGTGAAGTATTTGAGTGAGTCATTGAATCATTCATTCATTCAAGAGATTCGTTCTAAAACACAGATTCATCCAGTAATGAAACAAGTGAAGTATTTGAGTGAGTCATTGAATCATTCATTCATTCAAGAAATTCGTTCTAAAACACAGATTCATCCAGTAATGAAACAAGTGAAGTATTTGAGTGAGTCATTGAATCATTCATGCATTCAAGAGATTTGTTCTAAAACGCTGATTCATCCAGTAACGAAACAAGAGCTGCATCTCATTTTGGAGGCTTCATCCTCCAGAGGTCGGATTTGAAGGCTGCATACATCATCAAGGGTGTCTTATTTATGAAAAATAACCATAATAAAATTGACTGTTATTCCTCATGAGGTGTAAAATACTGTAATTTCTTTCTTACTTTGCAATCTAACGGTTACTTTTCTTAAATGAGACCACCACGATGACGTATGCAACCATCAAATGCGACCTCCGGAGGACGCAGCCTTCAAAATGAGACGCAACTAAGAAGTATTTGAGTGAGTCATTGAATCATTCATTCAAGAGATTCATTCTAAAACACTGATTCATCCAGTAATAAAACATGTGAAGTCTTTATGAGTGAGTCATTGAATCATTCATTCAAGAGATTCGTTCTAAAATGCTGATTCATCCAATAATGAAACAAGTGAAGTCTTTATGAGTGAGTCATTGAATCATTCATTCAAAAGATTCGTTCTAAAACGCTGATTCATCCAATAATGAAACAAGAAGTATTTGAGTGAGTCATTGAATCATTCATTCATTCAAGAGATTCATTCTAAAATGTTGATTCATTTAGTAATGAAACAAGTGAAGTCTTTATGAGTGAGTCATTGAATCATTCATTCAACCCCATTTTTTTTTTTTAGTAATTCATTTAAATTAAACATTTTTAATAAGACTGCAGCAATTAACATTTTGTCAGAACCTCTAGTAAATGACATTTAAATTTGTTTAGTTGTCTGTTCAGAATCGAGTGAGAATCACAATCTCTATTTGAAACGACAAAAAAAGGTGATTCTCAACTATCCAGCTCTTTTTACATGCTTAATTCAGACTCATATCTCAGATAAAACAATTTAATTTCCTGTAATGTTGTAGATCAAATCAAATTTGTTTCATAATTGAGTAATTTTGCAACATCAACACCGTTATTGAACTGAACTGAATCAACATTAAACTGACTGACTTGAGCTGAATAATGACACTATTGTCTTTTTAGGGAATTTGAATGTCTCATATTTGATGAATTTAACAGTTATTTTCCTGTTTATCGCTGTGAAGCTGTACTGTAGAAATAAAGCTGACTTGTAGATTCAGTAACTTTGCATGAATGCAGACGCTCAAGAACCGGTTCTCGATTTCCGACAACAGCAAACTTTAGTGTGTATGAGCCCTTATGAGTTTAAAACCATAACAACACAAAGATAATCATGTAAAACGGCAGAACTTCTTCATTTAGCTTTGACTGATCAAACTGAATAAACCCCGTAACCAGACGGTAGTTTGTTAAAGAGAAATCAGTCGAAGTGATTTAAATCATGTGCAATGCCACTGAAATGCTTGAAACTGGTGAACAAACAGAAGCGTCTTGTATGGTGTTGAAATGGAGTGGACACAGATGAATCTGGAAACTTCAGGCACTTGAGGGTGTAGAAACATCTACAATGTCTTACCAGTCCTTGTTTTAAGACAGACACACAGAGAGGGACATCAGAAACACATGCACGAGGATAATCGAGCGTTCTCGTTCATTTTTTTCCATAAGAATTTTGAAGAATCTTCAATAAAGAGTTTAAAGCCGATCGAACAGATGAATTGCAACATTTGATTTGAAGCAGAATAAGATTTTAGAAGAACACAACTGTGAACTTGCAGACAAGAATCAATTGATCTGTGGAGAATGACTGGGATTTTTACTTCTGATGCACTCAGAGGCTGCACGATATTGGAAAAAACTGACTTTGTGATGTTTTGCTTTACTGTTATATATATATTGTGAAATGAAAAATACAGGAATGATAAAATTGGTGTGAATTTACACTTAAAAATGAGTGAACATCTCAATCAAAGATCTCAGGATCCCATTTGAAGCCTTTAAAATCTCATGCCAAATCAATCATCTGAACCTGTGAATCTGCAGTGATCAATGAGATGTGTTTGAGTGCATCAGTCGTCGCTCTCATAATTAGCATGTCCAGTCGATGTGACGTCAATCAACACGTCTACTAACAGACACACTAACAGAACAGAAGATTTGATCAGATCAGGGCTGAATGATGATGACGGATAAGCAGCACAATGCATCGGGTTTGAAAGAGAGTTATAAAAATACAGAAATGATGACTTGAATAGATCTATTTGAAAAGAATGAATCATTCTAGAATGAATAGAGTGATTTTGTTGGGGAGAGCAGCTGCATAGAAAAGAAAAAAACGATTTTGGGAAAACAATTGGGTGTGCATATTTGGGTTTATCATTTATATTTTATTTATTTACCAAACCATAAAGAGTTAAAAATCCACTTGACTTTTCATAGGCCAAATTCATACTGTTTTTGACCAACTCAATATGACTATAAAATAATAACAACAACAACAAAATGTAATATTATTGGACTGTAAAATAAAATTACAATACTAATTCTTATTTTCCTTGTTTTCAAGCTTTTATGCATGAGCTCACAGGTTTGAAAGAGGGTTATTATCGATTATTAAAAACATTTCTGTTCATTTAAATAAAGCTGCAATAAAATAAAATATAGTTGAAAAACTTAAACTAAACAGAAATGAAAAATGTTGCTTTGGCAATAAACTGACACGCGTTTAAGTTGAAGCACTAAAATTATTAAAGGGGTCATGAACTGCATTTTTTTAAATTATTTTTTAATGTTTCCTGAGGTGCACTTATAATGTTAATAAGATTTTTACATCAAAAAATGGTCATAATTTAGACATAAATGTCAATTTTCTACCCTGATTTGAACGCTCTGTTTTAAGGGGCGTGTCTGCTGTGAGATTTCAGTGTAAACGCCCACTGCTGTGATTGGCTGACATCTTTGCATTTGAAATAACTATTACATGTGAAAAACAGTTACTCACACTTGTGTGGTGCGCCATCACTGTGGGATCCAATATAGTCGGCACAGCATGGTCTTTTAGTCTCAATCTTGCTGAAAATCCGCGGTAAAATGAAGTGAACAAAAAACGCGGTCTGGAACTTGATTAAAAATAAAGTTCATCCACTCTTTCCTAATGTTGGGATCAGAAGGAAGGCAATGCAAAGACTGTGTTTTTCCACAACTTGGCACTGCGCAGCATCTTGTTGTCTTCGGAGCCATCTTTATCGTTTCTGCTTAGGCCTGCGTTTGCCTACATGTGCTAATCAGTGGGCGGGGCTAAACAGGCAGGTGTTGATCTTCTTTTGTGGAGGCGGTGCTTAGCCACACTATTAAGTCATAATATGGCTTCAATATGAGCTGTTTTTAGATTAACAAGAAAGTTTTGAGTTTTTATAGTACAATGACCTCTTATGTCAAAATATTTGATTTCTCAGTTCATGACCCCTTTAATTGGAAATAACTAAACCAAAAATAAAAAATAAAAATAAACCAATAAAAAATTTTGAATAATGACAAAAGCACATGAAGAAAATCACAAAAAATTAACTCTTTCCCTGCCAACGTTTGCAAAAGGAAGAACAGAACCTCTTTTTTTAATCAATACTTGAATGTGTGAATGAGCTGCATCAGTTCTTCTAAGTTAAAAAATGTTAATTTGTGACATCAAAAACTCTCTTGTGTGTAAGTTTTATGTTTTAGTAAAAAATAGGGTAAATTTAGCTTGTTTATCAAATGCTGTCTAAAGGCTGAAAGACATCACAGATAGTTGTATTATTATTTATTTAGTTTTCTATATTGTCCAGTTCTAGTTAGAGGAGTTTATTCACCTGACATTAACCTGATCACATGTGATTATCATCTCACTAAGCAAACCGGGAGAGATTCCGGGGAAAGCAGAGCTTCAGTTCGAGGTCTCGGCGGCGTTATTACAGCTGCAGCATCAGCATGCTTTGATTTCAGCGCACAGAAGTTGTGGGAGATGAGTTTTGATTTAGAAGCAAATGCATGATTGAATCAAAAATATGAGAAGAATTCATGCTAGAATCAGCAGTAAAAGTTAAATCTCACATGTCTGGGCCACATTTCAAAATCAAAAGAGAAAATAATATTTTGCACAAAGAACACTGATAACACTTTACAGTAAGGTCTACTTTAACATTAGTTTATGCATTAGTTAATAAAAATACACCGTTTTCATGAGAATTAAGCACATTTTCCTGCTTAATTCTTGTTACCACGATGCAAAAATGTATGCAAAATGCATTGCAAAAAATCTTGCAAAATATAATTTCTTTGGATTTTTGGGGAAACGTGACCTGGACATGAGGAAACGTGGTATACCTTCTTTGGTTTGATGGATTGCTCAGAATTGAAACTGGACTCGAGAGTGTCTTTGGACTCGGACTCTATATCCTTGATGTCACTCTCATCCTCGCTGACGATTGGACCGTTTTCACAGATCGGAGACTGGAAGTCGTCGTCCGGCAGGGGTGGATAACTGTACTTGAATTGGTCCTATCAGATTAAAAACAAAAGAATATTAACAAATCTTAAAGCCGTATTTTACTTAACACTAGAGATGGGTTGGAAATATTGATTTCTTGATTTTAATTGATTCTCGTCTCCTATTAAATAATCGCAACAGGCTGTTACTTTTGATATAAAGAAATATCAGCTTTCAAATTCTGTCAATATTATAACAAAATTCAAGCAATAAATGTGGTTTTGTGGCTCTTTAATGTGCCGTTATATTTTGCTGTAGTGCGGTCATCTCTTCCACTTTATTACACGTTACAGCACCAAATAATCATGTATGAACATCAGAAGGTATATTGAAAGAAAAAGTACAACTTGGTGAAATTAAACATGCGTCAAGTAATCGATCAATCAGTGTTTCAACCTTGGAAAGACATCAATAAAACAGCTTGAGAACAATGTCACGTAACAGAACATTTACCTAAGAAAAGCCATTCAATGACCATAAACTCAATAAAAATATGCACTATATTACACATGCATTTTTTCTCAAAGAATAATGATTATGTATTATATTCGAATAAATCAATATCGAATCGAAATCAGAACTGAATCGAATTGAAATGGGTGTCAAAGCCCAGTTTAAAGTAATCGTCCTCTCATTTTTACGCACCGTTCCTCCCATGTGCGGTGGAAGGTGCTCGGGGTCGACGTACGTCTGGATGTCACTCTTGGTGACGAACTTGAGCTTACTGATGGCATCAGGGCCGAGCCACGTCTTCACTATCTTCCAGGCAGCTGACACACAAATGACAAGTTAGTACAAATGAACTGCTGGACCAGACATCACTACAAAGAACCAATCACAACTCACCATTCATGATCCAAGGCATCTCGTACATGATCATTTTGGCTGTGATTAAAACAAAAAAACACATACAAATGTTTAAACAAACCAAGTGACCTTACATCATTTGATAATGTTGAAAGAAGACAGTGGAAAGTCATATGTAAAATGAAAATCTCTCTTTATAATACAGAAATTTCCCAAACTTTGTTTCGTCAGCCGAATCCCTTTGAGCTAAAATATTTATTTCAAGTGTCCCCTGAGATTTTAAGTTAATATTTCAATGATTTATCATGTTCACAGTTCTCGATTTATGGTCATGTGACATGCAGGTCAACAAATAAAATTTTTTATAAATAAAAAGAATAAACAGAATACACTCACAAAGAAACTTTGGATAGTACACTTTGAAGCAATTAATGATATATTTCACAAAGTCCATATCCTAAAAGAGAAGAACATAGGAAAGAACATTAGAGGCAGCAAGATACAAAGTATCAGCAGATTTATGTTGCCAGGCAGGATTTGTGTTTCTAGAGTCATAAGTTACAATCATAAAAAGATACAGTTTAAATTAATGGTGACGTTAGAGGGTTTTAAGTAGAGAGCCTAAAGTTGGTGTGAATAATGTTCAGATCCTTTGCAATAAATGTGCCAAATTTGGTTATGTTTCTCCAAACGGTTCTTGGAGTTTTTCCATTTCTTTATTGATTTAATGTCTAATTCTTAGAGCTGGATGGCGTGATGGTGTATATACTGTGTAACAGTAGAGATTTTGCTATATCATTCATACCACGGTAAATATATTTGCCTGGCTAGTAGTGAGCAAGACTATGGAAGCTTGTTTCCACCATGAAATAAAAAATAAAAAAGGTAATTGAGACTTTTTATCTCAGAATTATGAGTTATAATGTCAGAATTGTGAGATAAACTCGCAATTGCGTGTTATAATGTGCAATTGTGAGGGAAAAAAGACTTTATATCTTACAATTCTGAGAAAAAAGTCAGAAATTTGTGAGTTAATATCTCTTACTTTTGAGAAAAAAGTCAGAATTGCGTAATAAAAACCACGCAAAAAAGATCACGCAATTCTGACTTTATATCTCGCAATTGTGACTTTTAACTTGCAATTACGAGTTTAAATCTCACAATTCTGATGTGTGTGTGTGTGTATATATATATATATATATATATATATATATATATATATATATATATAAAATGCTTTACAAACAAAAAGCATTTTTTTTTAACTTGAAATTTTTTTTTTATAATAATGTAAAACAGTCGTATATATATATATATATATATATATATATATATATATATATACGACTGTTTTACATTATTATAAAAAAAAAAATTTCAAGTTAAAAAAAAATGCTTTTTGTTTGTAAAGCATTTTATTCACTGGAATTATACAAAGAAATAGACATAAAATCCAAATTTACCACCATTTTTCATTGAATTGTTGAATATTGGAATGTATTTCAGTGAAAGCATTTGTTACTGACCCATTTCTTAAAGATAAACCATTGCCTCAAGCTGAACTGTAAAGCTGCTGTTAATCCATTAGTTAATTAACTGTTGAAAGTCACCATTAGGGGCCAAATCTATCCATACACCAGACCACACAGCTAAACCAGCACTGAACGCACACACTGATCAACCTGAACACTACTAGACTGAACTACAACCGGTTAATCATTCTGATCTGAACAGGTTGTGCAATCCTGGTGTTTACTGAATGCTCGAGTAACCTTTAGCTTCGTTTTGATGTTGAGGCTTACATTTGCTCTCCATATTCATTCCTGGAAGCAACAACCTTTTGCATTACTGACTTTTCAATGAAAGATTATTACAAGAAAACAATAGAATAGTTGGAATATTTATTTGAAAACCAAGTATCTTGACGTGGTCACTGTTATAATTGGAGGAAAACAACTTTTTTCTATTTCTATATGAAGAAATTTTCCAAGAATCAGAGTTAATATTTTGAGCTAATGGTGGCGCTAGAGAGCCTAAAGTTGGTGTGAATAATGTTCAGATCCTTTGCAATAAATGTGCCAAATTTCAGTTTCTCCAAACGGTTGTAAGAGTTTAAACGCGACATTTAGTACTTTAGTACTACTTATAATGCAACATAAAGCTCAAAGAAATCACACATGAAAATAAAAGTTTACACTTTAAGGGAAAGAAACTACCTTAACTCATAAACAGAAATCAAATTATTCATTTTAATCCAAAAAAAAAGAAAAAAGCTCCATTTTAATTTGTATATATCTGATCAAAGAGTGTAATGTCAAATTACTTGCGGTTCGGGTTTGTATCAAAAAAAAAAAAAAAAAGCAAATAATTAAACTAAAAGCAAAAGCATAATATAAAGCATAGTAAAAAGCAAAATATATGGAGCCCCAAAAGGGAAAAAAAAATATGAGATGGGAGGAAAAATGATAAATCAATGCTTTTGTGTTCTGTCACAAATGTTATGCGAGAAATTTTGCGTTCGCTCGCAAAACCTTTGCGTTCCCACTTGAGACTTTGCGTTTGCTTGCAAAACAGTAGTTTTCAGGTACAGAAATTGATTTAAGTTACAAAAGTTATTCAGTAAATGATTTCTTTGTCATTTGTTGTTTTATTAACAAACACAGACAGCAGCAGGAATATTAAGCTGCTGTCACTTTAAGACCTCATGCACGGATCCAATATACTGATACTGAACACATGCGTTGTCTTTCTCGACTGTTTACGTTCACTTAAGTCATGATTTGCTAGGATACTTTGCAAGACAGGCACATTTTGGACATATTTTTGTGTGAATTTTGTCCATTCAAGTGCAAGAAGAGTTGAAAGAGAACTTAATTTAGTATTTGCACGCTGTCTTGAGACAGTCCTTCATATTATAAACATGCAAAACTAATTTACAGTCATATAAGATAAGCATTAATCGAGCAAATTAAAGCGCACACTAATTCCCCTGTATAAAACTGGCATTAGGTTTGATTGGCCTGTGGCTTTGGCCGTCCAGCAGCATTAAACGACTGCGTTTCTGCTGCAGAAACATGAGACGAGGAGATTTGCAGTTTGACGGGAAACTCTCTCGGATTAAGCAAGCGAGTTGGATTGACCAAAGGGATTTAAAGGCCACGTTAATCCGCAAAGTGTTAAACCAGTGAACGGCGTCTGTCCCTCTGCACCTTCGACTCATGCAGCTAATGACCTTAAAATGTCTGCCAGAGGGTCAATAACGGCCCAAGACTAATCAGAACAAATTCAAAACGAGGTTCACTTGTTTTTATCAGTTTATGTGAAATACATCCATGCACTCTTGTGACTGGGGAGAAAAACTAATACTGAGTTAAACTATTATTTGTGCTTCATGTTCTTTTGAAAGAGAAATGCTCTCTATCTATATATAAATATTTAACATTAAATATTTATGATTTTATTTGTGCAAAACTTGCAGAGTGCAGTGCTGTCAGGGTTGAAACGTTTTAGACCCGACTTTGGTCATTTTATTTTAAGGTGACCTGAGCATGTGAAGTAAAGTGAAGAACTTACTATATTACTGAGTCCAGACTCAGACATGTCGAACACGACCGTCAGCGGCATTCCAGGCTCACGTTTGGCGTAGCGCTCCAACCAGAACGCCACATACCTCTTCTTATCCAGTATCGTCTTGGCATCCTTAACGTGGAGTTTCACTCTGAACCAGACTGCATTCAAAACAGAAGAATATAAATAAAATAAAATAAAATAAAATAAAATATTATATTATATTATACTATATATATATATATATATACACAGAAGGTTTTTATTAAACCTTGAAATGTGATCTTGTGTGTACAACAAGGAAAATTATGGAAATTTGTTAATGTTTTTTAAATAAATCTTATTTGAATTTCAGTTTCATTTTGTTCAAAATATCGTGATACGTATTGTATCGTTACACATATATATATATATATAAAATTCTTTAGCTTTTTAGTATAATTGAATATAAAAATACTAAATGTAAGTTATAGTAAATGTATACATTATACTAAATAACAAACTGTACTAATTATAAACATTCATATACACAGTTTTATACACACATACTAGTATATTAGTATAATTGAATATATAAAAATACCAAAAAATTAGATGTATACTTTATAGTACATTTATAAATTATACTAAATAAACTATATTGAATATATATAACTGAATATATAAAAATAATAGTAAAATCCTAAAAAGTGTGTATTATATATACATATACACACACACACAAATTATAGAGAATTTATAAATTATACTAAATAATACTAATTTTATATATATATATATATATATATATATATATATATATATATATATATATATATATATATGATTTGTAGTAAATGCATATATATAAAATATATTACACATATATATATGCACATACTTTATAGTACATTTATAAATTATACTAAAGCTATATTAATTATATAAACTTTAATTTATTTATATACGTTTATTTCTTTAGATTTTTAGTATAACTGAATATATAAAAATATAACTAAAAATCATAAAAAGTGTATGTATATAATTTATATATATATATATACATACATACACACATTATAGTAAATTTATAAATTATCAATCAATTTCAATACTATACTAAAAATCTAAATTTATATACATATATATATATATATATATATAGATTTGTAGTATAATTGAATATTATATATATATATATATATATATATATATATATATATATTTATTTATATACATTATTTCTTTAGATTTTTAGTATAATTAAATAAATAATATTATATGTAACAATATATGACACTAAAATATATATAAATATATATTAGTATAATTTAATATATAATAAGTTATAGTACAAATATACAAATTTATATATAAATTTGGCTGTTGTTTTTTGTTGTTGTACTTGCTCTAAAATGGCATGAAATGTTTTTCCCCTCTAATCAAAGGATCAATCATTTCAACCAAACACTCGCTGTCGTCAAGAAGATTCAAAACTAAATCAGTAAAAATACATTTTCAAATAATTAAAGCATTATATTTTAAGAATATATTAAGAACTGTAGTTTTAACATGCGAAAGGACATTTAAACTCCACCCACAGAGTTTGTTTCCTTCTTTGTCATAGCCGTGAAGGTAAACCGCGCCGCTCTCGAACATCCACCTGGGAATACTGCTCTCCACCAGATCTACAGGAAGAAGAAAACAAAAATAAATACCATTCATTCATCACATTTTCTTCCTGAGCCATCACAACAGTATCAGTCGGGGCCGCTTGCAACATAGTGAACTTCATGACACATGTGATAAGTGAAAATCAACACTGACTCCATTTGTTTTGGTGGCAATGAAAGTTATTATGTTGCACAAATCAGCTGAAATGACTGAATGAAGCTTTTAAAGGATGAAGAAGAGGCTCAACATACAATAAGGGTCTTTGTTAGAAAGCACAAAACCGTCATGATCATTCTTTAAATCTCTATAAATGTTGAACAGACGAAGCATAAAGTCATTATGCACTGGAACTGGTTTAAAGTTGTCATGAATTTTCATTTTCTTTTCGGTGAATGTGGTCTGGATATGACATTTCACAAGATTCACACAACAGCAACTGTCATGCATGTGAATAACTTCCTCATTTCAGCCTTGTTCTGTGAAAAACACATGCATACCATTCAGATTAAACTCTTTCCTCCACTGCAAGCTCTCGTCGATCATCTTCAAGGTGTCTTCCACCACAAAATGCCTCCATGTGAGGTAGCTTTCGACCAGAGCGTCATCTTTCTGAAGTTTCTCCAAGTCTCTGCTGTCATATTTGTCTTGGGATTCTGTGAGGGAGAATGAGTTAGTGAGGGTTTGATATATACATAAACGCATATATAAACATAAACACACTACTCTACATGAGTTAAACCATGTTAAATAGGTCTAAAACTGTTATTTACATGAGAGTATGTTTTCAGAATAACTTATTCCTCTCTAGTTTGAGTTTTACAACAGCAAAAATTAGTATTATGATAATAATTTTGATTTCTGACAGTTGAATCTAACAGCTGTGACATCAAATATTAAACATCTGCTCTCATAAAGATCCACAAAAGTGTTAAATGTCATTGTGGATACTTTTTAATGTTTAATATCTTACAATTATGATGAGATCAACACAATGTTATTGAACTTAGCGTACTGCTAACTCACCCTCAGCATACTCGCTTTTAAACCTCTGTCGTGTTTCTTCGATCTTGCTCTCGATGTCCTTTTGAAGAGAGCGAAATAGTTATTATAAATCCATTTCATGTGAGAATAAATCGCGTAATAGTTGTTTTGTTTCGCTGTCTGATTACCTGCTCTGATTCCGCCTGTCCAGCCTCCGCCATGATAGTGCTCAGTGTCAGTCAGCAGTTGCTGGTCTTCAGCGGAACAGATCGCAGACTCCGTGAAACTGGGCGCGTGATGACGCCATGTTGGCTCTGAGATGTCAAACTAACCTTTGAACGGGCTTTTGCAGCTAGATAAAGTTCCTCTGATATGCTCTGGTTATTAAAGGCAAACGATTGCATCATGTGCGATCTAAAAGCCTATGACAGCATCACTTGTTTGTGAAACTGTGATTGAACTGTTGCACTGTTTCTTTAAGAAATAGCCGGAAAACGTGACGTGCGGGAATTGCGCGCGCACTTTGAGGAAGAGAAGAAGCGTGTGAGAATATTTACTCGGATTCAGAGTAAAACAGAGTAAAGTGATGGAGAGGTACAGTATGAACTCAGACTCTGCTTTCTGTCTACTCCGCGAGTTAATAGTGTGTCATATGTTGTGTCGTATGGAAGCCAACATAAGGAAAAAACATCATTTTGTAAATCATTATGACAGAAAAAGTCGAAGTTATGAAGTACTAAGTCATATTTATAACACAAAAAGTCTAAATTTATGACATACTAAGTCAAATATGAATTGAAAAGTTGGAATTTATGAGATACTAAGATGTATTTATAACATAAAAAGTCTAAATTTATGACATACTAAGTCAATTATAACAAAAAAGTTGTATTTATAACATGAAAGTCGAAATTATGACATAGCCTACTAAGTAAGTCAATTATGAGATGAAAAGTCGAAATGATGTCATACTAAGTCATATTTATAACAAAAAAGTAAGAATTATGCCATATTAACTCATATTTATAACATAAAAAGTCTACATTTATGACATACTAAGTCAAATAAGAATTGAAAAGTTGAAATTATGGCATACTAAGACATTTATAACAAAAAGTTGGAATTTATGAGATACTAAGATGTATTTATAACATAAAAAGTCTAAATATATGACATACTAAGTCAAATAAGAATTGAAAAGTTGAAATTATGGCATACTAAGACATTTATAACATAAAACGTTGGAATTTATGACATACTAAGTCAATTATAACAAAAGTTGTATTTATAACATGAAAGTCGAAATTGACAAACTAAGTCAATTATGAGATGAAAAGTCAAAATGATGACATACTAAGTCATATTTATAACAAAAAAGTAAGAATTATGCCATATTAATTCATATTTATAACATGAAAGTCGAAATTATGACATACTAAGTAATATTTATAACAAAAAGTCTGAATTATGACATAACCAAGTTATATTTATAACATAAGTTCAAATTATGACATTCCAAGTCAATTATGAGATAATAATTATGACATACTAAGTCACATTTATAACATTAAAATTTGAAATTATAACATACTAAGTCATATTTATAACAAAAAAAAGTCAGAATTAGGCATACCTGAATCATATTTATAACAAAAAAGTCTTAATTATGGCATACTAAGTCATTTATAATATGAAATTTGAAATTATGACAGTTAATTATGAGATGAAAAGTCGAAATTATGACATACTCAATTATGACAGTCATATTTATAACAAAAAAGTCGGAATTATGGCATACCTAAGTCATATTTATAACATAAAATGTCAAATACTAAGTCATTTATAACAAAAAGTCGAAATTAGTACATACTAAGTCAATTATGAGATGTGAAGTCAAAATTGACTTACTAAGTCATTAATTTATAACAAAAAAAAGTCAGAATCATGGGATACCTAAGTCATATTTATAACATGAAATGTTGAAATTATGACAGTCATATTTATAACAAAAAGTCAGAATTATACCGTACTAAGTCAGATTTATAACATGAAAGTCGAAATTATGACATACTAAGTCAATTATGAGATGAAAAGTTGAAATGTCATACTAAGTCATATTTATAACAAAAAAATGTCAAATACTAAGTCATTTATAACAAAAAGTCGAAATTAGTACATACTAAGTCAATTATGAGATGTGAAGTCAAAATTGACATAGTAAGTCATTTATAACATGAAAAGTCGAAATTGACTTACTAAGTCATTAATTTATAACAAAAAAAGTCAGAATCATGGGATACCTAAGTCATATTTATAACATGAAAAGTCGAAATTATGACAGTCATATTTATAACAAAAAGTCAGAATTATACCGTACTAAGTCATATTTATAACATGAAAAGTTGGAATTATGACATACTACTAAGTCAAATTTATAACAAAAAAGTCAGAATCAGGCATACCTGAATCATATTTATAACATAAAAAAATTGAATTATACTATACTAAGTTAAATTTGTAACAGAAAACTCGGAATTATGACATACTAAGTATTTATAACATTTATAACATAAAAATTCTAAATTTATGACATACTAAGCCAATTATGAATTGAAAAGTTGAAATTATGACATACTAAGACATTTATAACATAAAAAGTCGGAATTATGACATACTAAGACATTTATAACATAAAAAGTTGAAATTATGACATACTAAGACATTTATAACAAAAAAAGTCAGAATCATGGGATACCTAAGTCATATTTATAACATAAAAAAATTTAATTATACTATACTAAGTTAAATGTGTAACAAAAAACTCGGAATTATGACATACTAAGTATTTATAACATTTATAACATAAAAATTCTAAATTTATGACATACTAAGCCAATTATGAATTGAAAAGTTGAAATTATGACATACTAAGACATTTATAACATAAAAAGTCGGAATTATGACATACTAAGACATTTATAACATAAAAAGTTGAAATTATGACATACTAAGACATTTATAACAAAAAAAGTTGAAATTATGACATACTAAGACATTTATAACAAAAAAAGTCATGGGATACCTAAGTCATATTTATAACATAAAAAAATTGAATTATACTTTACTAAGTTAAATGTGTAACAAAAAAGTTGGAATTATGACATACTAAGACATTTATAACATAAAAAGTTGGAATTATGACATACTAAGACATTTATAACATAAAAAGTCGGAATTATGACATACTAAGACATTTATAACATAAAAAGTTGAAATTATGACATACTAAGACATTTATAACATAAAAAGTCGGAATTATGACATACTAAGACATTTATAACATAAAAAGTTGAAATTATGACATACTAAGACATTTATAACAAAAAAAGTCAGAATCATGGGATACCTAAGTCATATTTATAACATAAAAAAATTTAATTATACTATACTAAGTTAAATGTGTAACAAAAAACTCGGAATTATGACATACTAAGTATTTATAACATTTATAACATAAAAATTCTAAATTTATGACATACTAAGCCAATTATGAATTGAAAAGTTGAAATTATGACATACTAAGACATTTATAACATAAAAAGTCGGAATTATGACATACTAAGACATTTATAACATAAAAAGTTGAAATTATGACATACTAAGACATTTATAACAAAAAAAGTTGAAATTATGACATACTAAGACATTTATAACAAAAAAAGTCATGGGATACCTAAGTCATATTTATAACATAAAAAAATTGAATTATACTTTACTAAGTTAAATGTGTAACAAAAAAGTTGGAATTATGACATACTAAGACATTTATAACATAAAAAGTCGGAATTATGACATACTAAGACATTTATAACATAAAAAGTTGGAATTATGACATACTAAGACATTTATAACATAAAAAGTCGGAATTATGACATACTAAGACATTTATAACATAAAAAGTTGAAATTATGACATACTAAGACATTTATAACATAAAAAGTCGGAATTATGACATACTAAGACATTTATAACATAAAAAGTTGAAATTATGACATACTAAGACATTTATAACAAAAAAAGTTGAAATTATGACATACTAAGACATTTATAACAAAAAAAGTCATGGGATACCTAAGTCATATTTATAACATAAAAAAATTGAATTATACTTTACTAAGTTAAATGTGTAACAAAAAAGTTGGAATTATGACATACTAAGTATTTATAACATTTATAACATAAAAATTCTAAATTTATGACATACTAAGACATTTATAACATAAAAAGTTGAAGTTTATGACATACTAAGTCAATTATGAGTTGAAAAGTTGAAATTATGACATACTAAAACATTTATAACATAAAAAGTCGGTATTATGACATACTAAGTCACATTTATAACATTAAAATGTGAAATTATAACATACTAAGTCATTTATAACAAAGTCGGAATTAGTACATACCAAGTCAGTTATGAGACGAAAAGTCATAATTGTTAGATAAAAATTACTTTTTATGTCATAATTTTGACTTGGTATGTCTAATTTTGACTTTTTATCTCATAATTATGAATTTAAAAAGCATGATTTTATTTTCTTCTGTGGCGGAAACAGGCTTCCATAATATCTTGCCCAAGTTAAAAATCATATTAATATTAAAGGCACGACTTCACTGGCGTATCAGTTACAAACTAACTGAAACTAATTTAATAATTTCTGTAGAAATCCATGTATATAAACACTATTAACTGTAGCTTATGTTATGTTATGTCTCCTAGGTTTATTTGTTCATCTGTCAATCATCATTGTATTGCATTGCATTATGTTTTAAAACTTTGATCATAAAACTAAGCATTTAAATATCATCTTACTAAGACAGATATTGATATTTACATGCGTTTTATGTGCTGTACTGTTATAAAGATCATCAGAATTTCATAAAAAATATATATCAGCATCATTTTTTTTTTGCTCAGTTTGGCCTCTGAATAAAATTAAGCAGTTTTTACTATATAAAAGTTTCAAGTGTCTTTTCACTTCTTTGCTCCTCCAGATTATCATGTGATTGGACTGTCGAGTGAATCATAAGGCGATGGCAGCAGAGCGGCTCATGGAAATGCTCTCGTTTGGAGGAGATGTGCTGGTTTTCCAGTGCAAAAGTTTAAGCTCAAAAAGCCGAGATCATCGTAAAGGCTCGGAGGTTTCGTTCTGCAGTCTGTCCTTCAACCGAGACTCGCAGAGCTTCTCCATTAGAGAGCGTCAAACACAGCCGATGCACAGGGACGGCTCTGCCGAGACGGCCCTCGTTCACTGCGCCTCTGCTGAGGATGTGCAACAGAGACACAAAGTGCCGTGTGTTCTGCTGAAACTGTGCAAGAAGAGGGCGTCTGCGTTCAAATACATGCTTTACTCCGTATGCACTTCCACCGAGGGAAAGCTTCACGTTGAGTTTGCGTTGCCATACGAGATGAGAGAGAATATTTCAATACTGCAGGGCCCCACGTTGGTTTGGAGTCACGAAAACTCTGTTTTTTATGCATCCTCACGGACCGGCGGTGTGAAGGAAGTTCCAGTTCCCATGACCGTCAGGTTTATTGGCGAACTTCCTCTTCATCAGAGAAAACTAGTGATTTATGGCACCCGAAGTGATGTGAAAAACATACTGTATTTCATAGAAGAAGAAGAATCCTGTAACGCTGCATGTCTTGTGCCGGACGCTTACAGCGCTGTGATCCAGTGCATGATGGTTTTCTCTGCTGAAGAAGTCGGCGGCTCTTTTAAATCAGCTGTTCTGGCGGCCACAAGTATGAAACAGCTGGTTTGTTTTGAGAATGGTCTTCCTCGGGATGTTTGCCCTCTTCCTTACGAGCAGCCGCTGAATATTCGTCTGGTTCACACTCTGAAGAACGACTGCCTCGTCGTCGTAACCTTCAGTCAGGGTAACGTCTGCGCTGTGTGGAAAAACACTTTCCAGGTGAGTGTTTATCCGTTTTGAAGTATTAAAGTCCGCTTGAAACGTTAGTTGTGATTGTATTTACTATGGCGTGAATTTTGTGCCATACTTAAACATTTGAAATTATGACATACTAAGACATATTTATAACATAAAAAGTCGGAATTATCACATAAGAGACATTTATAACAAAAAGTTGAAATTTATGACATACTAAGTCAATTATGAATTGAAAAGTTGAAGTTTATTGTGTTATTATTATTATTATTAATTTATTTTTATTTCTAGTCATATTTATTTTAGTTATTTTTATTTTGTCTTTTTTTATTCCTGTCATCTGGGACGATATTTCTGTTGTAATGCTATAATGACAGCTACTAATTTTTATATATTTATTATTTATTATATATTTTTTAAATAAAAAAAAACTATTAAAATGATTTTACATTTTTGTATTTACAGGAACTAGAATTGGCAATATATTGAAATAATTAAATGAAATAAAATGTTATTATTTCAGTTTTTGTAATTATTTTAATTAATATTACAGGATAAGGTTCTTAAAATTGTTTTTTTTTACACTTAATACAATTATTCAATACTAAACAAAAATATTATTATATAAAATATTATTATTGTTATTTTAATTTAACGGTTTATTATAATAATTATTATTATTACTATATACTGTTATTTTAATTAAATATTATTAAATAATATTTTTTGTACTTAGCAAAGCTATGCAATACTTTTACTATTTTATTTATTAGGTTTTTTATTTATTTATCTGTTTTTATTTATGCCTATTTATTGTTTTATTATTATTATTAATTTATTTTTTTATTTCTATTCATATTTATTCATTTAGTTATTTTTATTTTGTTCTTTTTTTATTCCTGTCATCTGGGACGATATTTCTGTTGTAATGCTATAATGACAGCTACTAATTTTTATTTATTATTTTTTAAATAAAAAAATACAATTAAAATTGATTTTAAATAAAACATTTTTGTATTTACAGGAACTAGAATTGACAATATATTAAAAGAATAAAATAAAATAAAATGCTATTATTTCAGTTTTTGTAATTATTTTAATTAATATTACAGGATAAGGTTCTTAAAATTGTTTTTTTTTTACCCTTAATACAATTATACAATACTAAACAAAAATATTATTATATAAAATATTATTATTTTAATTTAACAATTTATAAAAATAAAAATAATAATAATAATAATAATAATTATTATTATTATTATTACTATATACTGTTATTTTAATTAAATATTATTAAATAATATTTTTTGTACTTAGCAAAGCTATGCAATACTTTTACTATTTTATTTATTAGTTTTTTTTTTATTTATCTGTTTTATTTATGCCTATTTATTGTATTACTATTTTTATTAATTAATTATTTTTTTTAATTTCTAGTCATATGTATTTAGTTAGTTATTTTTATTTATTTATTTTATCCATTTTTCCCCTATTGGTATCAGCTAATATCACAGCTGTTTAGGATTTTGTTTATTTTCATGACTTTTTCAGGTCTAGAAATCACACTTTTGAAATTCCTTCATGTTCAGGGTTTCCAAAACTGTGGGATATTTAAATAAAAAATGTCAAGCTGACATGATGGTTTATCTTATTTTAAAGCTTGTTTTGTCTTATTTTAAATAATTTGAAATCATCTTGCGGCCAAAAAAGCATCCCGAAATGCAGTTTGTGACCTTACACTTCTTAAGAGGCTCGACGTGTTTAATAAACGATAAACAGGAAGCAGACTGCAACTCTTTGTGGGCACATCCTGTCAATCACAGCGCAGGAGTGTACTGTACAGGACTTACTGACGCACAGTATAAAAGCTGCTCGCAGGACTTGCATTTAAAGGTTACCAGAACATTTCAAAGCAGCAGAAAATGTCAGATTATATATTATCATGATGCATCGCAGCGTATGCAAATCCAAGAGCTCTTTTCAGTAAGACAGAGACTTAAGTAAAACTTGCCATTAAATACATTTATTTTGGTACCTAGTAAACTTATTCTTTTAAAGAAATAAACTTGCTCATTCAATATATTAATTAAGCCTCTTGAAGTTCATTCAGATGTGCTCTTTACGTCAGGTGGCGTCGTGTTGGACAGGAGTGCGTCAGCTGCTCGTCGATGACTTCGTGGGATGCGGGACGGATCAGATGCTGCTCGTGTTCGAGGAGCGGGATTCATCTGGAGAGCTGCTCAGCAACTTCCTGCTCACGGATCTGTGCGGCATCACTTACTCTGTCCGTCAGCGGTTCCATCTCCATCTTCTCAACTGCTGTTGTTTATATCGCACATCCAGCTCTGTAGAGTTTGATAGAATTCACTGACATTTATCAAAATAAGCTGAAACATTTCACATGATTAGTTGCATTTAATAGCTTCATTTATTAATGTTTTTACTCCACATTTGTGCAGTTTTTGGAGGATTTATCATATTTTTTAAATTTATATAAAAAAATAAATAAATGTTTTTATACAAAAACAGCTTTTTATGTAAAATTCACTTTATAAAAGTCCCACATTTCTAACTTTCATTCATGGGGATAACATGGATAATTTGACATGGTTTAGTGTGAGATTTTTGCCCATCTTTTGGAAAATGCAGTTTTAAAAGTAAAAAATGATCACTTTATCCAGTAGATGGCAGCAGAGCTCCACTATCTGCTGTTTGACTGACTGAAAGACATCTTTACACAAGTATTTTCAGCTGGATTCAGATCTAAATATTATGAAATCACAATTTACAAAAAATTACTTTTTGTCAAAGTTTAGTATTTTTTGTAATGAAAAAATAACAGTTTTTCAATATTGTTAAATTATGATGAAACCCCACTTAGAAAATGGACAAAATTCATCCTCAAAATCAACATTTTTGAACAACTTATTTTTTTTCATTACAAAAAAATGCTAAACTTTGATAAAAATTATTGTTATAATTGTGATTTCATAATATTTAGATATGAATCCAACTGAAAATACTTGTGAAAAGAGTCTTTCAGTCAGTCAAACAGCAAATAGTGGAGCTCTGCTGCCATCTACTGGATAAAGTGATCATTTTTTACTTTTAAAACTGCATTTTTCAAAAGATGGGCAAAAATCTCACACTAAACCATGTCAAATTATCCATGTTATCCCCATGAATGAAAGTTAGAAATGTGGGTCTTTTATAAAGTGAATTTTACATAAAAAGCTGTTTTTGTATAAAAACCTAATTTAAAAAAATATTTATTTATTTATTTATTTATATAAATTTAAAAGATATGATAAATCCTCCAAAAACTGCACAAATATGAAGTAAAAACATTAATAAACAGAGTAAAATTACATTTGTTTTTTTAAAAACAATTATTTTGTTACAAAATTACATTTTGTTGCCTGTCTGGAGACCCCAAAGACCCTGAGTGTGACTTTTTTTCTACACTAACATAAAAACAAGATATCGCTCAATTTATTTATTTTTATTTGTAGATCTAGTGTTAACAACTGTACAAAGTTTCATGTCATTTGGACAAAGAAAAATGTTTTTCATTTTAGCAAACATCGTTTGGGGTCTAAAAAGACCCCAGAGACCCTATAAGGGTTAAATACATGAATTTGCTCTGTGTTAAATCTGTAAATGTTTTGCAGTGTGGACGATCAGACGTCCTAAACACATCAGACGCAGCGCAGGAAAACTTCCTCCTCACAGTTCAAGCGTTAGAATCCAGACTGCAGGTAACTCAACTCCACTGAGTGAATGAAATAGATAGAATAAAGATTCAATGTGGTTCAACTCGACTCGATTTTAATGAAACTTTATAAGGACAAATTTTTCTACTGATAAAGTATGTTTGCGAGCTGTTTATTTAATAAAATCCACATTAATTAATTAAAACTAAATCCATAAAAAATTATGGGAACCCATAAAATGTTCTATATATAATTATAGATCCTTTTCTTAGACTCTTAATGAGTTTACTCTCTTCTAAAATGGAAATATTATAAGAATATTTCAACCAAAGATGAAAAATTCAGTCATTTTTTATTCACCAAACCTGTATGCTGTTATTTTTTTCTGTAGAACATAAAAGGATTTTTCGTTTGTAGAAACTTCATGATTTTGTCCATAACACAACAGTTCCAAGTGTTATGTTAATTAATTATTATTAAATAATATTTTTGTACTTAGCAAAGCTATACAATACTTTTATTATATTATTTGTTGTTTTTATTTATTTTTATTTATCTGTTATTTTTATTTATTTTATTATTTGTCTGTTTATTGTATTATTATTAATTTATTTTTTATTTCTAGTCATTTATTTATTTATCTATTTTTATTTTGTATTTATCTCTTTTTTTATCCATTTTTTTAAATAAAAATGTGAAGATGACATGATGTCATCTTGATTCTTAGCTGGTTTAGCTTATTTTAAAGCTTGTTTCACCTTATTTTAAATCATCTTGTGGCTAAAAAAGAATTTTTATTAAAATAGTTTTCATTTTATTTTTGTTAAAGTTTTAGTAATTTTGTTGTGTTTTGTCATTTTTATTAGGTTTTGTTTTTAATAAGTTTTATTATTTTTTTATTTTAGTAATTTTAGTACATCAAGTTAAATGTTTCAATGACAACTACTTCATATTTTATTTTATTTCAATTAGTTTTGTTTGCTCTAGTTTTAACTATAATAACCCTGTTCCAAAGCTCCAAAAAAGTACAGACAATAATTAAAATGCATATCTCAATTTTTAAATACGAAGTAAAATTGTTTTCAGTTATGCACTTGACGTTACATTGCAAAAGCATTGCATGCAAGCTCCAAAAAATTTTAATTCATATTATAAAAGTATCATATATGACAAGTCTTCTGAAGTCATGTGATAATTTGTCTCACATGTGACCTGTCGTCGTGTTCAGATCTGACACCTGCGAGAAGCATCAAACCTGCTGTCATGCATTAACAAGCCCTTGTTTTTAATCTGAATGTAAAATTTGTGTAAAAGCATCACATGACTTCAGCAATACAAATCATACGGACTTTGGTGCTTTTTGTCCACACCTTCAATTCTGAGTGCATAACTGTAAATGCATGTTAATTAGTTTAGATATGCATTAAGATATGTGTCACGTAGGGTTGCAAAATTCCGGGAATTTTCAAAGCTGGAAACTTTCCATGGGAATTTACGGGAATATATGGGAATTAACAGGAAGAAATGGGAATTAAAGGAAATGAATGGGAATAAACAGGGAATGTGCAAAATTGCAGGTTAGCCTATAATAAGGTACTTAAATGTAGTTGAAAAAACATCTTGCAGCATAATTTTGGTTAAACCAGATTTAATGCATTGTGCATCCTCCAGTCCATAACGTGCACATTTGATCCAAAATACAGAAAAACAGTAATATTATGGAATATAACTACAATTTAAAATTCTATTTTAATATACATTAAAATATAATTTATTTCTGTGATATTTACAGCATCATTTCTCCAGTCTTCAGTGTCACATGATCCTTAATATGCTGATTTGAAACTCAATTATCAATTATGTTGGAAACAGTTGTGCTGCTTAATATTATTTTATAACCTGTGATATGTTTTTCAGGATTCTTTGATGAATAAAAATTTAAATATCAGCATTAATTTAAAATAGAAATCTTTTGTAACAATATACCCTACCATTCAAAAGTTTGGGGTCAGTTTTTTTTTTCTTTTTTCTTTTTTTTTGAAAGAAATTAATATTTTTATTCAGCAAGGATGTGTTAAATTGATAAAAAGTGATAGTAAAGATTTATATTGTTAGAAAAGATTTCTATTTGAATAAATTCTGTTCTTTTTAACCTTTTATTCATCAATGAATCCTGAAAAAAGTATCACAGTAATAATAATATTAAAAATTATTATTATTACTTATTATTATTACACACAAAATAATATTCAGCAGCACAACTGTTTCCAACTTTGATAATAACTGAGTATCAAATCATCATATTAGAATGATTTCTGAAGGATCATGTGACACTGAAATTAATAACACATAACAATTTCTGCAATAAAAATATATTTATTTTACATATTTACTAAATTAAAATTAATTGAATGTGAAAAATAAATAATTATTTCATGTTCTGACCAAACAAAATGTTTATATTTATGTTTTTATATGATATGATTTTATATAAATATTATAAATTTATATAAATTTCCCATAAATTACTTCTCATAAATTCCCTGTAAATTCCCATAAATTCCTGTTAAGTTTCCAAATTGGAATATTTCCAAAAGGTTAAGTTCCCTTGGAAACTTTCCAGAAATTTACCGTAAACTTTCCGCCCCTTTGCAACCCTAGTGTCGTGTTTATATAATGCGTCATGTTAATATAACATCCGTTGTTAATAGTCTGTCTTCTTCTCTGCTGTTTAGAGCGGCCTGAACTTCCTTGAAGACCTTCAGAGAGACGTGGAGGTCAAAGACAGACTCATACTGCAGTCATTAGTGGCCTTGACTGACCTGGTGTCCGGCAGAGAACATGTGATATTCCCTCCAGAACAGGTGCTTTCATAGTAATATCAAATAAAAACTGATTAAAGAGGACCTATTATGCCCTTTTCCATAGTCTTGATGTTGTTTTTGTGCTCTACTAGAACAGGTTGATTATTTTCCTCATATTCTCCATTGTTGCAGCTCCTCTCTTCCCAGTCTGCCAGTAACGCTCTGGGTTGCGTTTCCCAAAGCGAACTGTGGTTCCGTTGTTACCAGTAGAGTTCAATGGGAGTTACAAGCATAGTTGACTAACGATGCTTTCGGGAAACACACCCCTGTTTAAAAACTTTAACACATTTTTAGATGCAGTTTGTCTGTAACTGTGCCGTAGGAAGGGCTTGTTTCTCTGTGGGATGAAGAAGAAGATGATGATGCTGGAGATGAAGAGCATGATGGGATGCAGACTGAATGTGCTGAAGCTCTTCTGAACGTGGACAGAGTTTGGCAGAGAGTCATTGGACAGAGTTTGATCGTCGGTGTCGTTCTGAGACCCACAAATAACACGTATGTCACTCCTGAAATATATAAGGCATGTTTTCTACAATGATTCTCACTAAAGGATGAATCGGATTTAATATTTTTCATTTACACTATCGTTCAAGGCTGCGTTTAACCCTTGTGCGGTCTTTGTTTGGGGGCTACACTCAGGGTCTTTGGGGTCTCCAGAGAAACAACAAAATGTAATTTTGTAACAAAATAATTGTTTTTTTAAAAAACAAATGTAATTTTACTCTGTTTATTAATGTTTTTACTCAACATTTGTGTAGTTTTTGGAGGATTTGTGATATCTTTTAAATGTATATAAATAAATAAAAAAATATTTTTTTAAATAGGTTTTTATACAAAAACAGCTTTTTATGTAAAATTCACTTTATAAAAGACCCACATTTCTAACTTTCATTCATGGGGATAACATGGATAATTTGACATGGTTTAGTGTGAGATTTTTGTCCATCTTTTGGAAAATGCAGTTTTAAAAGTAAAAAATGATCACTTTATCCAGTAGATGGCAGCAGAGCTCCACTATTTGCTGTTTGACTGACTGAAAGACTCTTTTCACAAGTATTTTCAGCTGGATTCATATCTAAATATTATCAAATCACAATTATGACAATAAAAAATGACTTTTTTGTCAAAGTTTAGTATTTTTTGTAATGAAAAAAAATCACTTTTTCAATATTGTTTCATTATGATGAGACCCCGCTTAGAAAATGGACAAAATTCATCCTCAAAATCAACATTTTTGAACAACTTATTTTTTTCAGTACAAAAAATGCTAAACTTTGATAAAAATTATTGTCATAATTGTGATTTGATAATATTTAGATATGAATCCAAATGAAAATACTTGTGAAAAGAGTCTTTTAGTCAGTCAAACAGCAAATAGTGGAGCTCTGCTGCCATCTACTGGATAAAGTGATCATTTTTTACTTTTAAAACTGCATTTTCCAAAAGATGGGCAAAAATCTCACACCAAACCATGTCAATTTTTTTCCATGTTATCCCCATGAATGAAAGTTAGAAATGTGGGTCTTTTATAAAGTGAATTTGACATAAAAAGCTGTTTTTGTATAAAAACCTATTTAAAAAAATATTTTTTAATTTGTTTATTTAAATTTAAAAGATATGATGAATCCTCCAAAAACTGCACAAATATGAAGTAAAAACATTAATAAACAGAGTAAAATTACATTTGTTTTTTAAAAAACAATTATTTTGTTACAAAATTACATTTTGTTGCCTGTCTGGAGACCCCAAAGACCCTGAGTGTGACTTTTTTTTCTACACTAACATAAAAACAAGATATCACTCCATTTTTTTTTTTTTTTTTTTGTAGATCTAGTGTTAACAACTGTACAAAGTTTCATGTAATTTGGACAAAGAAAACATTTTTATTTATTTTAGCAAACGTCGTTTGGGGTCTAAAAACCTTATAAAAGACCTTATAAGGGTCATTTGATCAAAAATACAGTAAAATAGTGAAATATTATTGCAGTGTAAATCAGCTGTTTTCTATGTTAATATATAGTAAAGTGTAATTTATTCCTGTGATTTTCAGCATCATTACTCCAGTCTTCAGTGTCACATGATCCTTCAGAAATCTGATATGATGATAAATTGATAATTTGCAGATCAAATGCTTTGTCTTTTCCTGAAGGTCTGTAAGGAATATCAGCGCTTCAGTCGTGGTGGACTCTTGTCAAACTGGAGCCGCTCCCGTTATGAACACTAAGATCCTGCGGTTTCCGGCGTCTGTCGCTCACGGCCCGTCTGCTGCGAAGAAGATCAGACGCTCTGATTGTTCTGCTGACGGCGACAGTGGCGTATCAAGACTTGCCCTGGTCGCCGTCACTGATGTGGCTCCTTTATTAACCTCGGGCTGCATCAAATGTCCCATCATGCTCCATTACAGCACCAAAGAATCATCCGGATCCCCTCCTGGAGATTGCGCTCGGGTTTCTCACTACTGCGGGCAAATCTCAGTGGATCTAAGAGATATTTCCACGGGGAAGCTTCATCCACGACTGTTGCAGGACAGCAAACTCAACACAGGTCAGATCCTTCAAGTCTTCAGTGGGTTTATATATATATATATTTGATTGTAAAAGGCCTGAGAATGAGAGTGATGTTGGTGTTTGTGTGTTCAGAGGAGGCCAGAGAAGACCTGCTCAGTCTGGTGGCGGTGTTGGACGTGTGGTTTTTCCTCGTGGAGTGCTGGGATCACACGCTGGCGGACGTTCAGGGCTGGTTGCAGGAGTCTCTGCGAGTGGAGCGGCTGGACGTCGACCCGCGGTTCACCGCAGACCCGTCTGACGTCAGGCTCTTCCGCTGGGAGCAGAAATCACCGTTTCAGGCCGTGTTGAGCGTCCGGTGCAGGTCCGTGTTTATGACCACCAGTGGAATACAAAAACATGAACAAACATCATTTTAAATGACCAAATCTAAAAAATTTTATTTAAACATTCAGGTTTATGGAGATGAATTGTGGTGTGGATCAAGTCCAGTGTCTCTTGGTGTCTCTGTTCATGTGTTTTTGTGTTCACCACCATTACTTTGCCCTGCTGATGGTCATAAACATGGCGGATGAGCATTGATTTCTGTTTTAAGCATTTTAGATGATCAGTTAATACTGACTTTCATTTTGTTGCCTCACATGACTTCAGAAATGCAAAGCCATTAATTACAGTATGTGTGTGTATATATATATTTATATATCGGGTGTGTCTCATACGCCCTGAAAATTGAAGCTGCGGGCTCTTTGATCGCCCCCTGGTGGCTGGATGCAGTACAGGTCATAAACCTCGCCCTCTCCATGCAAACGAACGGGACTTGAGTCAAAATAAAAAATAAATTACACTTCAAATAATATTTTCCGAAAGATGGTTTTGGTCATTTAAGGTAGTTGTTATCACGCTGATTTATATTTAATTGTTCGTTTTTGTGATAAGTTTGATTTTAGCTAGCAATTTGATGCTATAGAAACGGGGCGTGTCGTCATGATTGATATATATATATAGTTTTATATTTTATACAAGATTATTAGTTAATAGATAAACAGTTGATTGTGTGTCAAATTTGATTCTGTTCTTTCACAGAATTTTATTTTGCTATTAAACAGTAGTAATGATAATCAAATACATTATATATTATTAATACTATATAAAATAATACTTTATAATATATATATATTTTTATATTATTTCTATTTTAATATTTATATATATATATATATATAATAAAGTATTATTTATTTTTTATTTATTTTTTCGTATGTATATATAACAAAGAAGCAACTTAATACAGCAAAGTAAATAAATTGTAACTGTATTTTCTAAATTAAATTAAAATAAGGTACTTCAATAAATTTACAAAAAAAAAGATTCATTACAAATGAGGTATAATAAAAAAATAGAAATAATAATAAAAAAAAATAATAATAATTTAATAATAATAATTTTGTGCCTTTTCCCTACTTTTGGAGCTTGACAGATTAACCAAAACTGTCATGTAAAATGTATATTGAGTAATATTGGTAACACTTTACAATAAGGCTCATTTGTTTAACTACATTAATATGAATTAACAATGAAAAATACTTCTAAAGCATTTATTGATCTTAGTTAATGTTAAACATTTACTAATGCATCTGTTAATATTATTAACATGACAATGAACAGTTGAATTTTTATTAACTAACATGATTAAAAACTCTAGCAAATGTCTAGTTAATGCTAATAGGACATTATTGTAAACTGTGAAGGTGTTTTTGTGTAAATGTGAAATGCATTGATTTATTTTATTTGAAAAGAAACTGAATCTGCATGAGTGATTCATTTGAAGCAAACTCTCCTCAGAAACACAAACACGATCTTGAGAACCAATCAATCTCTTTGAAATCGTTTGATGCGATGTGTTCTCCTCTTCTACAGGGACGACCTGCGTTTGCTGCAGTTCCTGCACTCGCTGTCTGACTTCCTGCCTGCGTCGCATCACATCCAGCTGCTGGAGAGCCCGAGGTCACGCGGATCAGATCTGGCTCAGACTCTGGAGACGGAGATACGCACTATAATGCAGGACGTGTCGTCCGTGCTCCAGTGTGGGGAGGGACAAACGACAGGACAGGAGGAATCGGACGCCACCTCAGAGCCGCTCCAGAGACTGAGGGAGGAGTGGCAGAGGGAACGGGGGCGGTACCACAACAGGCTCCGCCCCCTAGTGGACGCCACACCCTATAGCAGACTCATGGAGCGGCTGATTGACACGCAGCTGGACGCTGATGAAGTCGCTCTGATGGAAGCGTCTCGTCTGTAGGTAAAGGAACACATTCAGATTCATTCAGAAATAACAGCATACGGGTTTGAAAAGACAAAAGTGACAGAATTTACATTTTTGGTTGAATTATTCATTTTAAAACATCTTGGTACAAGTGCAGAAGGAGAACATCACAGCCTGGTCAAATAAATAAAATAACGCATGTTACTTTGCATTTTCTATAGGAAGGAAATATGAAATTCCATGAGCTTCTGCTGGGAGATTGTGCCTCTTAAGATTCTCCGGGGCTTCACGGCTCTAATACTTCTGTGACATTTCCACAGGAAACACTTAAGCCGCCCTCAGAGGTGAAGCGGCACAGCACGACCCAGTCAGTCACGCCTCGCCCTGCAGTTCGTCTCCGCAGGGAAACACGTGCTGCATGTGGAGAAACACACCGCACGTTCACATCATCCATTACTCCAGGACACATTTGTGTGTTTACTGTTGAAAATAAACTGTTGATGACCTTATGCATATATTCAATGTTGTAAATAAAAGAAATGTTATTGGACTACGTTTTACAAAAAATGCTGTTTTAGTCTTTCTACTTCAAAATTTCACATTTAATTTAGTGTTGCAAATTTACTTGTTATTTCTGAGTGAAAAATGTATATACTGTGTATATATCTATATCTATATATAATACACACACACACATATGCACACACATTTGCATATAGATATATATTTTTTATGCTCATCAAGACTGCATTTATTTCATAATAAATACAGTAATATTGTGAAATATTATTATAATTTAAAATTATGGTTTTCTATTTTAATATGCTTTAAAATATAATTTATTCCTGTGATCAAAGCTGAATTTTCAGCATCATTACTCCAGTCTTCAGTGTCACATGATCCTTCAGAAATCATTCTGATATGATGATTTATTATCAATGTTGGAAACAGTTGTGCTGCTGAATATTTTTTTGGAAACTGATACTTTTTTCAGGATTCATTGATGAATAAAAGGTTAAAAAGAGCAGCATTTATTCAAAATATAAATCTTTTCTAACAATATAAATCTTTACTGTCACTTTTTTTTATCAATTTAACACATCTGTGCTGAATAAAAGCATTAATTTCTTTAAAACACAATAAGACTTTTGAACAGTAGTGTATATTGTTACAAAAGATTTCTATTTTAAATGAATGCTGATATTTTTTAACTTTTTATTCATCAATGAATCATGAAAAAGTATCACAGGTAAAATAAAATAATATTCAGCAGCACAACTGTTTCCAACATTGATAATAAATCATCATATCAGAATGATTTCTGAAGGATCATGTGACACTGAAGACTGGAGTAATGATGCTGAAAATTCAGCTTTGATCACAGGAATAAATTATATTTTAAAGTATATTAAAATAGAAAACCATAATTTTAAATTATAATAATATTTCAAAATATTACTGTTTTTTCTGTGTTTATTATGAAATAAATGCAGCCTTAATGAGCATTCGAGACTTTGTTCAAAAACATTAAAAATAGTAATGTTTCCAAACTTTTGACTGGTAGTGTCAAAACACACACACACACATATATACACAAACCCGATTCCAAAAAAGTTGGGACACTGTACAAATTGTGAATAAAAACAGAATGCAATGATGTGGAAGTTTCAAATTTCAATATTTTATTCAGAATACAACATAGTTTAAACATTTGATATGTCATCTGAGAAAATGTATCATTTTAAGGGAAAAATAAATTGATTTTAAATTTCTTGGCATCAACACATCTCAAAAAAGTTGGGACAAGGCCATGTTTACCACTGTGTGGCATCCCCTCTTCTTTTTATAACAGTCTGCAAACGTCTGGGGACTGAGGAGACAAGTTGCTCAAGTTTAGGAATAGGAATGTTGTCCCATTCTTGTCTAATACAGGCTTCTAGTTGCTCAACTGTCTTAGGTCTTCTTTGTCGCATCTTCCTCTTTATGATGCGCCAAATGTTTTCTATGGGTGAAAGATCTGGACTGCAGGCTGGCCATTTCAGTACCCCGATCCTTCTTCTACGCAGCCATGATGTTGTAATTGATGCAGTATGTGGTCTGGCATTGTCATGTTGGAAAATGCAAGGTCTTCCCTGAAAGAGACGACGTCTGGATGGGAGCATATGTTGTTCTAGAACTTGGATATACCTTTCAGCATTGATGGTGCCTTTCCAGATGTGTAAGCTGCCCATGCCACACGCACTCATGCAACCCCATACCATCAGAGATGCAGGCTTCTGAACTGAGCGCTGATAACAACTTGGGTTGTCCTTGTCCTCTTTAGTCCGGATGACATGGAATCCCAGTTTTCCAAAAAAGAACTTCAAATTTTGATTCGTCTGACCACAGAACAGTTTTCCACTTTGCCACAGTCCATTTTAAATGAGCCTTGGCCCAGAGAAAACGCCTGCGCTTCTGGATCATGTTTAGATATGGCTTCTTTTTTGACCTATAGAGTTTTAGCCGGCAACGGCGAATGGCACGGTGGATTGTGTTCACCGACAATGTTTTCTGGAAGTATTCCTGAGCCCATGTTGTGATTTCCATTACAGTAGCATTCCTGTATGTGATGCAGTGCCGTCTAAGGGCCCGAAGATCACGGGCATCCAGTATGGTTTTCCGGCCTTGACCCTTACGCACAGAGATTGTTCCTTTGAGAATCTTTGAGATTGAATCTTTGGATGATATTATGCACTGTAGATGATGATAACTTCAAACTCTTTGCAATTTTTCTCTGAGAAACTCCTTTCTGATATTGCTCCACTATTTTTGGCCGCAGCATTGGGGGAATTGGTGATCTTCTGCCCATCTTGACTTCTGAGAGACACTGCCACTCTGAGAGGCTCTTTTTATACCCAATCATGTTGCCAATTGACCTAATAAGTTGCAAATTGGTCCTCCAGCTGTTCCTTATATGTACATTTAACTTTTCCGGCCTCTTATTGCTACCTGTCCCAACTTTTTTGGAATGTGTAGCTCTCATGAAATCCAAAATGAGCCAATATTTGGCATGACATTTCAAAATGTCTCACTTTCAACATTTGATATGTTATCTATATTCTATTGTGAATAAAATATAAGTTTATGAGATTTGTAAATTATTGCATTCCTTTTTTATTCACAATTTGTAGTGTCCCAACTTTTTTGGAATCAGGTTTGTATATATATATATATTCAAACATAAAAATATATTTATATATTTTATTTTTATATATATGAGGTTCCTTATATGCATATATTCAATGTTGGATCATTTTACAAGAAAATACAATTTCTGTGTTTCTACTTCAAAATTCCAAATTTAATTCAATGTGTTACAAATTTACTAGCTATTCACTACATCTTCATTGAAAACATTTGACATGAATTAAAAATGAGAGGATCAATATTTTACTCTTTGTGTGACGTTTCCCATTTTTTTTAACCAGTTGATATTGGATTATCACTTTACATTCAAATTTTAAATAACAAAAGCCGTTTCTTTAAAAGCATCATCCTCGAGGAAGTGACATCTTTTTTGAGGGAAAATCTGTAAGTATTCTCGTGTCACTGGATCTGATGAATTCCTCCTTTCACATCTCAGGATTTGTTGTTTTTCTCTGTTCTGTGCTGCTGTTTCTCTGTGCAGGTCTGAATCTCTGTGGGATGTTGATCAATGAGAGAAGAACAGCCTGAAAACACGTTTCCCAAGAGGAACGGCAGCTTCGAACTGGCAGATCAAATGCTGCTCAAATTGAAATATGGTGAGAATACATACTGAGGATCAATTACCTTTCATGACACACACACAATACTGAGATTTCATTCAGGACAGAGATGTTCTCTTGAAGAGGCAGAAACTGTCAGTAGTTTACAAATATTGAGACATATTTTGTTTTCTAGATCCGTAGTTTTGAATGCATAAATTCTGAGCAAAAGAACACTTTACTGTTAGTTACTGTCAGTTTGATTGCATCAAATATTTCATTATTTTCTGCGTTTGTTTAATGTTGCTATTTCTGTCAAATAATCAACCCCATGATGTGATGTTTAATAACAGTCCACATGCGTTTCATTTAATCTGTGCTCTTCATTTCGTCTGCCAGACTTTTTTTTTCAGCTCCTCTGACACCGACAAGATAAACCCTGTTTTCAGACAGACCAGAGCAAATAGAAGCACCGCTGACAATATTTCTAACAATCATCCACTTCAAGTGTCCTCGCTGCTGCCAGCGTTACCATGGAAACCAGCATCAGCACCGCAACACCGTCCGTCTGGAGATCATGTCTGAGATCAGACAGAAAGGTGAGAGTGATGGTCTTGTAATGTGTTTATTTTCTTAAGAATTTCTTTTTTGCATTTATTAATAGAAACATTTTCACTGTAAGTAAAGGTTGAGAGAAGTTTTAGTTTGAGTATTTAAAGAGTATACAGTAAAAACATGTAAATATATATATATATATATTACACTATATATATATTATCTACAAAATAAAACCAGAAATCGAGGGTAATGCAGGTATGATTTCACTGATAGGTGATGCACGGATACAGTCCGTGTCCTGGTTAAAATTGCTTATTTCTCTGGATTTAAACATTCTTGGAAACATCTGGGATAATGTAAATACACAAGTCAATAAAATATATAACACTGTTCTAGTGGTTTTTGGATATTTTAATCCAAAAATCTTACATATTGTGCCTTTAAGGCCTTTCTGCATGCAGTGACACTATCCTTCCACTAAATGCGAAATACCTCTAGTTTTAGTTTTACTATATAAAGACTGTACATCATTCTAATATGCTGATTTATTATCAGTGTTGTAAACAGTTGTGCTGCTTAATATTATTTTATAACCTGTGATGCTTTTTCAGGATTCATTGATGAATAAAAAGTTTAAAAATATCAGCATTTATTTAAAATAGAAATCTTTTTGTGACAATATACACTACCGTTCAAAATTTTTTTTCTTTCTTTTTTTTGAAAGAAATTAATACTTTTTTTCAGCACTGATGTGTTAAATTGATAAAAAGTGATAGTAAAGATTTATATTGTTAGAAAATATTTCTATTGTGAATAAATGCTGTTCTCTTAGACTATTTATTCATCAATGAATCCTGAAAAAAGTATCACAGTTTCCAAAAAATATTCAGCAGCACAACTGTTTCCAACATTGATAATAACTGAGTGTCAAATCATCATATCAGAATAATTTCTGAAGGATCATGTGACACTGAAGACTGGAGTAATGATGCTGAAAATTCAGCTTTGCATCACAGAAATAAATTATATTTTAAAGTATATTAAAATAGAAAACCATAATTTTAAATTGTAATAATATTTCACAATATTATTGATTTTTCTGTGTTTATTATGAAATAAATGCAGCCTTAATGAGCATAAGAGACTTTGTTTAAAAACATTAAAAATAGTAATGTTTCCAAACTTTTAACTGGTAGTGTATATACACAAGTCAATAAAATATATAACACTGTTCTAGTGGTTTTTGGATATTTTAATCCAAAAATCTTACATATTGTGCCTTTAAGGCCTTTCTGTATGCAGTGACACTATCCTTCCACTAAATGCGAAATACCTCTAGTTTGTTGTAAATTTGTAATAAGTTTTAGTTTTACTATTTAAGTATTTAAGGAGTGTACATTAAAAACAAGTGTGTGTATATATATATATATATATATATATATATATATATATATATATAATTACATATATATATAATTTTTTAAAATAAATTAATACTTTTATTCAGCAAGGACACATTAAATTGATCAAAAGTGCCACTGCATCAAATCAATACCTATGATTGTGTTTGTTCTGTTCAAAGAGGGGTGAACAGTGAGCAGATCTAGCAGTTTTTAAGGCCTTTCTGTATGCAGTAACACTATCCTTCCACTAAATGCGAAATACCTCTAGTTTTGTTTTCTTCCAGCTGCGCTCCGTTTTTCGGTCTGCTCCTTTAAAGGAGCAAGTGTGCTCGTTATACCACGGCATCTGACTATTTTCCTTAATCTGCGTTAAATGCAAAGGAACAGCTGTGTCTAAAGTGCTGGAAAAGACAGAGTCAATAGTTTCTGTTGCATATATAGGTATGACTGTAAATCATGATTATAAGCTTTAGTAGATTATGCATTAAAAACCTGTATAAAAAAACTCAATATTTTACTACTTGTATCATATTTCCAAAATATTTTAATCAATTGAAAATGTATTCTTTTTCTTTTTTTTGTCATATCACTTCCCATCCAAATACAAAACAAAAGCCAGTTCCTTAATGACGTCATCCTGCAGGAAGTGACATCATTTTGTTTGTTCAACTTGTTTGATCAAATGGCACGGATCAAAATGAAAATCATGAGCAATGACTGACTTTGGCTCATAATTGTTTTCATTCTGTAAATAGTTATGATTCATAAAGTATCTAGTCTAATATATACGCTTTTACAGAAATACAACACAAGCTGATTCATGAAGTTACAGAGTTGAAAAGGTTCATCAGAGCAGGAATACTTTAAACGTTGGTGAACTACTAGGTTAACAGTAGTTATTGCATCACTCATCTGTTGCAAGCTCAGTTTCTCAGCTCAAGTTTCAGGATGATGCAACATTGTCACATCTGAGAGAATATAATATGTTCATCCAATACATTTTTAAGCAACATATAAACCACAAATATTTGAGGTTTTGGAGGCTCTTAAAAAGTGGATTCATTTTTTTTTTTTTTTGCCTGTCCAATTAAAACTTAACGGATTTCATGTGTGCAGTTTATTGCATCATGTTTATTACCTAGCGATTTTTGATCTCCAATAACTGGCTCAGTAGACGTGAAATATGAAGATGTTCAGCATATGCAGCATTTAATTGGTTTGATTATGTAAACAACTGATTATGTCACAGCAATGAGAAAACGGACTAATCTACATCATACCGTACCTTAATGAGAGACAACGTGATACAGATCCGAAGCCAAAGATGCTTTTCATCTGTGATCTTCATTATTATGCGTTCTTCAAAATACAAAGCAATTAAGACGACAGCTGAGAGAAAAGATTTTCAACAAGTTCTGACGTCATGTCATGGATAAAGGTCTGTGTGTGTGTGTGTGTGTGTGTATGTGTGTGTATTACACTATATTGTATATTTATATTAAAAATGAAAATTGTATATATTTTGTAAAATGTATATCATAAAGTGTAATATTTTAAATGCATATATTAATATTTAAAAATTGTATGCAATAGTTTTTAAAGTTAATGTAATATATATTAAAACAAATCTTATATTAAATTGTTAAATATATAAATATTTTACAATTTTATATAAGATAACGTTTTAAAATATTAACATATATAAATATTACACATATATTTTTAAAAAAATTATACTAAATTTTATATATTTTGTAAAATATATATCAAAGTGTAATATTTTAAATGCATATATTAATATTTTAAAATTGTATGCAATATTTTTTAAATATAATGTAATATGTATTAAAAAATCTTATATTAAATTGTGAAATATATAAATATTTTACAATTTTATATAAGATAATGTTTTAAAATATGAACATATATAAATATTACACTCATATATTTTAAAAATATATACTAAATGTTTAAATATTAGTACATTATATATATATATATACAAATAAAAAGTATTTTAAAATTTTATATATTTTTAAATATATAATATAGTGTAATATATAATATTTAAACATATATATATATTTTTTTTTTGTAAATTTTAATTTCAATTATATTACATTTTATTATATTTACCGACTTTTCTAACATTTTATAGTATAGTATTTAATAACATATAATATTTCTTTTGATTTGTAGGTGAAATATAACCTGAACATTGATGGTTTAGATCTATAATATGGTCTAATTGTGGTGTTTGTGCAGTAAAATGTGTCTAGAAAGAGGAGAAGAGTGACGACTCGATTCATAAAAACGATCAAGATCCAAAAGACAATCATATAAAACAGCGTCTTTCGTATGAAACCTTTCACAAAAACGCAGCAGCACTGCTGGTCAGGAACACCGTCAGATATCCACAGACTGTCACAGTGTCTCTGTTAGTAGCTTCATCAGAACTAGACTTTCCTGGCGCTCTCGTGTCTGATGATCTTGTATGTGATCCAGTAGAAGATGTTAAAGATCAGGAACACCAGCGGGAACGCCGCCCGGGATATAGTGTCGATCCGCTTCGCTCTGTCCACAAACTTCTTCCGGTTTACTTCCGTGTCCTTGAGGACGGACGGCTGCTGGACGGCGTTGGTCGCAGCGCTTTTGACCGCGGCGCTGTTGTAGCCGGAAAACCGTCCGTCTTGTAATTCCTCCTCCTGCGTGTTCAGAAATAAAAACACTTGAGCTGTAAAACCACAAAACAACTTCACAACATCTGAGCCTGAAACAGCTGGAGGGCGGATCGCTCTCAATCAGTTAACGCTGCGCTTTAATGAGCGTCTGTATGCAGTCAGGCTTTGTCTCAGGTGTCGAGTGTTTCACGGCCTTCAGCTGCTGAAATCAGTCACTGGAGCGATAATCAAACTCTTCCACAAGAGCTGCTGTCTGTGCTTCTGTGCAAGATTATTAGTCCGATCCGAAGGTCTCGTGTGTTAACATCAGTTAAGGCATGAACTAATAATGGGCAATATATATATATATTACAGCTTTTAATTGAGACTATATATTTTTTTACATTATTAAGTGGCCTCTGTTTGCCTTGATCATAACATACTATTATATGACGCTTTATGTGAGGAAAAGACCACATTTATGGTGTTATTCTTTGATGATTTTTCTTTTATAATCATATATATTCAAATATGTCATATAAAAATGCATTACATCAAGTTTGAGCAAGATTTTGAGTTTGTTCCTTACAGAAAACATCATGTGACTACAAAAAAATAATTTATTGCATAAATATTAATTTAATTAAAATACACACATATACACAAATATATGCAATTATATATATGCTATTTTTATTTTATAAATATTTTATAGTATATTTATCAAATAAAAAATCATATATATATATATATATATACATATATATTATATATATGTATATATATATATTATATATTACAATTAGTATTTTATAAATAATGTGCTATAATTCATAATTTATAAAACTGACTTCAAAAGACTATCATGTTAAAAAAATATTAATTTACTTATTTTATTATAATACACACACGTTTTATATATATATATAATTTTTATTGTATAAATATTATTTTATAATATATATATACGTATGAATTTGTATTTTATAAATTATTTGCTGTAATTCATAATTTTATAAAATTGACTTCAGAAGACTGTCATGTTATTAAATTAATAATTTACTTATTTTATTATAACAGTTATTTATAATATATGTAATTTTTATTGTATAAATACTTTATAATATATTTATACAATAAAAATTCATATATATATACTTATTTTATAATAATACACATATAATATTTATATATATATATATATATATAAAATTATATAAAATTATATAAATATAAAATTATATTAAATTTTTATATAATATAAAAATGTATATATATGTTTTATTTTATAAATTATGTGCTGTAATTTGTAATTTTATAATTATAAATTATAAAAAAATATTTTTAATTTGATAAATTATTTTTCATAAAAAGTCTATAAAATGAAATTTTTATTTAAATTTTTATTTTGTATTTAATTAAAAAACATTATGTATTTTTTAACTAGAACATTTAGTATATTAAAGCAACATTTTAATTTGTTATTAAACAAATGACAACAATTTAATATATTAAAATAGTAACACAGATTGTCCAATCAACATTTTAAACACAAATAAATCATTGATTCGAATCGAGTTTCGAACTGATTCACAGAAATGAATCTTGACAACTCTAATAATGAATTCACAATAGTGTATTACTCGTTTTAATTCACTAATCAGTATTTCACCAGCTCTAATGACCGTGAATAAGCAGCAATATAATTAAACTTTAAATAAACACAACCTGAAAATGCATGAATTATCACTTATTTTCACTCACACATCAGATGTTTGAATAACTACAGCAGTTTGTTCCTCACATATGACTTCAGAAGACTAATATTATGATTTATGATAGTGTGTTTTTGTACATTTTGGAGCTTGACAATAAAAATCAGCATCCACTTTATCTGAACGGAAAAGAGCTTCTTCATTTGCGTTCCTGAGGAGTGAATGATGACAAACTTTAATTATTGGATAAATTATTCCTTTAATGTTATTTTTGTCCCATTGGAGATTCATTTCGGCCCAAAATATGAGTAATTCCTGCACGTTTGTGAATAATTAATGAGTAAACAGACTCTCCGTTTTCAAAGCGCAGCGTTGGAGATGTTGAAGTAAACAGGCGATTATTAAGCGTTTGATCGAGTGATTTCTAATTGACTCTGGTGTTAATGCCCTCCTCGTTGGGACGATAAAGCTTATCCATTTTAGCTGGCGAGGCTAATGTAGTTTCTGAGCGGCGGGCGAGTGATGGTGTCTTCAGTGAGGAGCATTTGGCCTCTGGCCTTCAAACTAAAGATTGTTGAACCTCCTCTAGCCGTCGGTCACAGACGCGCCGCGTCACACGCCTGACAGAGCGTTCTTCGTGTTTCGGTACCTTTTGATTTCGTCTTTGCCTTCGTTTGAGCCGCAGAAACTCCTTCTGTTGTCTGGAGACGAAGTTCACTCCAGCGTATTCCAGCAGAGCGGCGAAGACGAAGAGTAAACACACCGCCATCCAAATGTCTATCGCCTTCACATAGGAAACCTGGAACAGACACATCAGAGCAGGGAAAACATACTCATTTATTATTTATAATAATAGTTTATGATACTTTTTATAATATGATATATAATTATACATATAAATAAATAAATAAATAAATATATATATATATATATATATATATATATATATATATATATTTTTATATGTGTGTATATGTAATTTTTATTTTTTTATTTATTTTTTAAAAATTTATGCAATTTTATATATAAAATTATATATGTATCCATTTAAAATCATTTATATATATATAATATATATATATATATATATATATATATATATGCGTGTTTTATTTTTTTATTTAGAAAATATTATTATGTATTTTTATATAGAAAATTATATATAATATAAAAACTAATATAATATATACAAAAGGGTTAGAGTTAAATTATTTATATATACATCATTATATATTTATAATATAATTCGTATTTTTAATATGTGTGAATAAAATGTCATTTTTTATGTAAAAAATATTTTTATGTATGCATTTTTATAAATAAAATTATATATAATATGAATAACTATAATAATAACTATAATAATAAATATGAATAAATAAAAAAATATATAAAATGTCATTTTTACTTTATTTTTTATTTAAATGAAAAAATTTATTATTATTTATGCATTTTTATACATTGATATATAATATGAATAACTAAAAAATATAAAATGTCATTTTTATTTAGTTTTTATTTAATTAAGAAAATATGTATTTATGCATTTTTATATATAATATATGTATACATTTAAAAAATGTATATATATATTATTTTATAATATATTTATAAAATAATTACATTATATATATATATATATATATATATATATGTATATTTGTTATTTTTTGTAGTGTATAAAATGTCATTTTTACTTAAAAATATGTATTATTATTTATACATTTTTATGAATAAAATTATATATATATAATATGAATAAATTAATAAAATAAAATATAATTAATAAAATATATTTTTATTTAATTTTTATTTAATCTTAAAAAATATGTATTTATGTATTTCTTATATATAGAATGATATATGTATAAATACATTTTATCATTATTTATAAAATAATTCAGTTATATAGAGTGTGTAAAATTAATTTTGTTTAACAACATTTTAATATATTAAAATAGTAACAAAGTTTTCCAGTGGTCATTTTAAACAAATAAATCAATGAATCAGTTTCAAATCGATTCACTGAAATTAATCACTGAATTCACAATAGCATATTACTCTTTTTAATTCACTAATCAATATTTTACCAGCACTAACTACCATGATAGGCAGCAATATAATTAAACTTTAAATAAACTAACCTGAAAATGCATGAATTATCACTTATTCTCACTCACACGTCAGATGCTCTTAATGTTTGTATAATTAACTGCTGATTATGTTTATTATATCTATAGCAGCTGCGATCAGGTTAAAATAGAGCGACAGACTAAATGACTCACTGATTTACATATTGAGTCACATGACCCTGCTGTATGTCTGGAGAAAACAACAGCTTCATCACGAGAGAAAAGATTTTATTGGAAGCTCCTGCAATAAAACAGGAGCAGGGATAATCGGATTATCGACTGTCTAGTAATGAGCGCTTTCATTTCCAAATAATGATGCCAGTATCAGATTAACATAATGACACGTGCATAATTTGAGGGTGATGAGTTAACATCCAGCTGAGGCTTAAACTCACATTTAGAGGATGTTTTTGTAGCGTTTTATAAGGTTCAGAACCGAAACTCTCTTCAGTCGGAAGGTAATTTGCATTGTGTTACGGAAAAGAAAAGCAAATCTCCCTGATAATTGTATTGTTTTGAATCAGGACTCTTTCCATGCAATATTAATAGTCGCTTGCGTCATGTGACTCTTGATGATGCAGTGTCAGGGACTGGATTTCTCATTTACATTATAATGATCCAGTATTTAAATGATCAGAAAAACACACTGGATGATGTTTGAGTGTGTGATTATTCTGGTGCTTAACTAGTGATCGACCATCAGATATGTACAGGTGCTGGTCATATAATTAGAATATCATCAAAAAGTTGATTTATTTCACTAATTCCATTAAAAAAGTGAAACTTGTATAATTATATTCATTACACACAGACTGATATATTTCAAATGTTTATTTCTTTTAATTTTGATGGTTATAACTGACAACTAAGGAAAATCCCAAATTCAGTATCTCAGAAAATTAGAATATTGTGAAAAGGTTCACTATTGAAGACACCTGGTGCCACACTCTAATCAGCTAATTAACTCAAAACACCTGCAAAGGCCTTTAAATGGTCTCTCAGTCTAGTTCTGTAGGCTACACAATCATGGGGAAGACTGCTGACTTGACAGTTGTCCAAAAGATGACCATTGACACCTTGCACAAGGAGGGCAAGACACAAAAGGTCATTGCAAAAGAGGCTGGCTGTTCACAGAGCTCTGTGTCCAAGCACATTAATAGAGAGGCGAAGGGAAGGAAAAGATGTGGTAGAAAAAAGTGTACAAGCAATAGGAATAACCACACCCTGGAGAGGATTGTGAAACAAACCCATTCAAAAATGTGGGGGAGATTCACAAAGAGTGGACTGCAGCTGGAGTCAGAGCTTCAAGAACCACTACGCACAGACGTATACAAGACATGGGTTTCAAGTTTCACTTTTTGAATGGAATTAGTGAAATAAATCAACTTTTTGATGATATTCTAATTATATGACCAGCACCTGTATATATATCCACCAATAGCAAACCACAACCATCCAATCAGGACAAAATCAAGCCCCGCCCTACATTTGTTCTTGTTTGTGAAGCAGTTTCACTTGATATTTGACCGATATATTGACCGATTTTAACTCTTGTGCGGTCTTCCTTTGGGAAGTCACACTCAGGGTCTTTGGGGTCTCCAGACAGGCAACAAAATGTAATTTTGTAACAAAATAATTGTTTTGTTTTTTTTAAACAAATGTAATTTTACTCTGTTTATTAATGTTTTTACTCAACATTTTTGCAGTTTTTGGAGGATTTATCATATTTTTAAAATCCAAAAAAAAAAAAACGTTTTTTTTTTTTTTTCATTACAAAAAATACTAAACTTTGACAAAAAGTAGCTTTTATTGTCATAATTGTGATTTCATAATATTTAGATATGAATCCAGCTGAAAAATACTTGTGAAAAGATGTTCTTCGTTTAGTCAAATAGCAGATAGTGGAGCTCTGCTGCCATCTACTGGATAAAGTGATCATTTTTTTTACTTTTAAAACTGCATTTTCCAAAAGATGGGCAAAAATCTCACACTAAACCATGTCAAATTATCCATGTTATCCCCATGAATGAAAGTTAGAAATGTGGCTCTTTTATAAAGTGAATTTTTCATAAAAAGCTGTTTTTGTATAAAAACCTATTCAACAAAATACTTATTTATCTATTTATATAAATTTAAAAGATATGATGAATCCTCCAAAAACTGCGCAAATATGAAGCAAAAACATTAATAAACAGAGTAAAATTACATTTGTTTTTTTAAAAACAATTATTTTGTTACAAAATTACATTTTGTTGCCTGTCTGGAGACCCCAAAGACCCTGAGTGTGACTTTTTTTTTTTTTCTACACTAACATAAAAACAAGATATCGCTCATTTTTTATTTTTTTTATTTGTAGATCTAGTGTTAACAACTGTACAAAGTATCATGTCATTTGGACAAAGAGAATTTTTTTTTTTTTTTAGCAAACGTCGTTTGGGGTCTAAAAAGACCCCAGAGACCCTATAAGGGTTAAGTAATGTTAACTAATGAAACCTTACTGTAAAGTGTTGTGAAGTGAGTAACCGGTCTGACCTTTGGCAGCGACGCTCGTGACCCCGAGCTCTGGGTCGTCATGGTGAGGACTGTGGTGATGCCGAGCGCGACCCGAGCCGGAGCGGCGTCCATGTTGATCCAGAAGGAGACCCAGGAGAGGATGACGATGAGGAGGCTGGGGATGTACATCTGGATCAGGTAATATCCCATCTGCCTCTCCAGGTGGAACTTCACCTCGATGCACGTGAACTTCCCTAAACATGAGACAGACACAGAGACGCAGGATTGATTCATCGTGAAATGTGTTGAATGGAGATGAGAAGTGATTGATGGGTTCAGGTGAGAATGAAAGTCGTTTCACTGCTGGAGCACGTTTTTGTATTTTGATAAAAAATGATAAAGATTCTTTTTAGTTTAAAACCATGTGCACTTACATAAACAGGCCTCTAAATGATCAACATGATCAAAAGTTTGTTTGCACACAATCTCTGGTCGTCTGATTGATAGTTTAGACTTTTTATCAAGTAAAAGTCTTCACTTGTTTCATTACTGGATGAATCTGCATTTTTGAACAAATCTCTTGAATTACTGATTCAATGACTCACTCATAAAGACTGAACTTGTTTCATTACAGAATGAATCAGTGTTTTTGAACGAATCTCTTGAATGATTCAATGACTCACTCATAAAGACTTCACTTGTTTCATTATTGGATAATTCAGCATTTTTGAACAAATCTTTTGAATGAATGATTCAATGACTCACTTATAAAGACTTCACTTGTTTCATTACTGGATGAATCTGCGTTTTTGAACGAATCTCATGAATGAATATTTTGAATGAATGATTCAATGACTCACTCATAAAGACTTCACTTGTTTTGTTATTGGATGAATCAGCATTTTTGAACAAATCTTTTGAATGAATGATTCAATGACTCACTCATAAAGACTTCTTGTTTCATTATTGGATGAATCAGCATTTTTGAACAAATCTTTTGAATGAATGATTCAATGACTCACTCATAAAGACTTCTTGTTTCATTATTGGATGAATCAGCATTTTTGAACAAATCTTTTGAATGAATGATTCAATGACTCACTTATAAAGACTTCACTTGTTTCATTACTGGATGAATCTGCGTTTTTGAATGAATCTCATGAATGAATGATTCAATGACTCACTCAAAGACTTAACTTGCTTCATTATTGGATGAATCAGCATTTTTGAATAAATATTTTGAATGAATGATTCAATGACTCACTCATAAAGACTTCACTTGTTTCGTTATTGGATGAATCAGCATTTTGAACAAATATTTTGAATGAATGATTCAATGACTCACTCATAAATACTTCACTTGTTTCATTACTGGATGAATCTGCGTTTTTGAACGAATCTCTTGAATGAATGATTCAATGACTCACTCAAAGACTTAACTTGCTTCATTATTGGATGAATCAGCATTTTTGAACAAATCTTTTGAATGAATGATTCAATGACTCACTTACAAAGACTTCACTTGTTTCATTACTGGATGAATCTGCGTTTTTTGAACGAATCTCTTGAATGAATGATTCAATAAGAAATACATGTTTTTATTGTACTGGTGTAACAATGTAACTGATACAATCTTTATTTAACGCATCAAGATACTTTCAAAAGGTGATCTATTTTAATCACTACTGTAGACATCAGTGTTTATATCTGAACTATAAACTTTTATTCCAGTACTTCTGTGATCATCTGAATTATTGTTTCATATCTATACATGACAGCGGCTCTCTCTGGATCAGAACTCAGATCTGAATGTTCGCTGTGATCGTACTTGTCAAAGCTTTAATAGACAGAGACGAATCGTTGTAATTTAGGAATAAGATCGATATCTTTTAATGATTAATCGTGCAACGCTAGAACAATGTAAATATACTTAAACACACACTCTGGTCCAGTTTCATCAGTCATGAGTGTGTATAAACATCTTCTGACCTGTGTTATAGTGTTTGGTGCAGTAGCCCAGGTCCTTCTCGTCTCTGATGATGAACTGTGGTAACGTCAGACCATCAGCCACCTGAACGGGACCTATATCAAGCCACTCGAATATCAGGTCGTTCATGGTGTAGCCGACTGTAGAACAGCAGCAGAAACACAGCGTCAGAACATGAACAACAACACCAGATCCGTGACACTCCTGAAGTACTTACAGCTCTCCAGCTGCATCGTGCAGGTCTGTACATCCATCGGGAAGTTCTTCAGATCCATCGGACAGGACAATATTAATGTCAACCTACGAACAATGCGACAGTCAAGGCGTGTTTATTTCTATAGCGCTTTATACAGGATTGTTTCAAAGCAGCTTCACCGTAATAAAACAGTTCTAAACTTGTCTTTAACTCGATTTCTGTGACTCAAGGTAGATGAATGCATCACCTGACGCGCGCAGCTGAAGCGACACTATGACTTATGCATGAATTCAGAGCGTATGACACTGACGCTCGTATTGAGCCGCGAGGAGCTGATGTGTGCAGATTTATATAAATAGAGCATCATTTATGAAAACTAGGACAGCGTCATATCAGCTTATTTTCACAACAGAACGTAACAGAGACTCTGTCGAAACACGTGTGGATTTACAATAAGAGCTACAAACATCTCCTGTTCGCTCGAATGTCGCATCACTAGCAGTATGTAGCATAAGCGGTATTATCACTATATTTGATGAATTCTGATGTTATTTGGTTTGTGTTACACTAAAACATCCACCTTGTTTAATCAAATGCCAGATCCTCGTACCTGATGCTGTACAGAACGGTTCCGTCCTTAAAGATCCTCAGGAGCTTGTTGTCCGTGGTGACGTCGTGGAAGTTGGCGCCTTTTTCGTTGGCGAAGAACAGGTCGGGTTTCCAGATGGAGTCCAGCATGGACGGGTCCAGATCCAGCGAGGAGTCCGGATACTCGCTGTACGCCAGCCGAGGGTCGTTCCACTTCTGCCTCAGGAAGATGTTGACCCGGTAGTCCTGACAGACATGAACGTTTGCTCTGAACTTCACACACTCTTGAAAATAAAGCTGCTTTATTGGCAGCGATGGTTCTTTACAGCGGAAACCCTTTATTTCTAAGAGTGTGTGAAGCAGAATGAAGGTGCTTATAGTAGAGGAATGAAATGATATTCAGCCTTAAAAAATCAAAAGTTGAGAAAACTTAAAAGTTTAAGCCAACAAACTTCAGCAGATTTTTGAGTTTTCTCAACTTGTTTTTGTAGGAGATTTTTGAGTTTTCTCAACTTTTTGTTGTATAAACTGAATACAACAAGTTGAGAAAGAAGTTTGTTGCCTTAAACTTTTAAGTTTTCTCAACTTTTGATTTTTTACAGTGTAGAATGAAAGTAAATCGGCTCGTTTTTAATGTCATGTTGACTTTTTGATACAGAAAACACCCAAGAGAGTGACTTTAAAAGTGCTTCGCAAACCCATTCAGTAACATTTCTATGTTTTTGTTAAAAGTTTAGCTTGTGTAGAAATCCCATGTCATTCAAGGTTTTCATGAGATGAAGCTCTTTGAAAACTGTTGAATTAATGAATTAGCAAGACTTTTTGTTCCACAAGCAAATTGTGACATTACAAAAAAGATTCACCCTATAGAAACCAAATTAATTAGCTGCATGCGTACATAATGACCAAGATAAATAATGTACTCATCAAAACGTTAAATTAGTAGTTCTTACAATTTTTTATCATTTGGATACACTTGAAATTGCTAGTAAAAAATGGCAACACATCAAATTAAACATGAAATATCTAAGTAAAAAGTTAGTTTAAGGTCCAATTCTCACTATTAACTAACTTTTTCCACAATAATCTCCTAATTACTGTTTATGCCCCTTTCACAAGATGTAATATAAGATCCCCAGAATGTGTCTGTGAAGTTTCAGCTCAAAATCCCCCACAGATCATTTATTATAGCTTGTCAAATTTGCCCCTATTTGGGTGTGAGCAAAAACACGGCGTTTTTGTGTGTGTCCCTTTAAATGCAAATGAGCTGCTGCTCCAGAAGAGGGCGGAGCTTTAACAGCTCAACAACAACAAAGCTGGAGAATCTCACGCAGCCAAAATGAGGATTGTCAGTAACGGTGTTCAGTCGACACTGATGGAGAGACTCAGGAAGAAGTTACAACTTTTAGACGTTTCTGAATGGTTAGTGGATCAATTGATGTAGTTGCTGTGGAGTTGATTCAACTCATCCACTAGCATGTGCCGTCATGTTCATCTTTTGTGTTGAATTGACCCTCGTTTGTGAAGCAGTCCGGCGTAAAATGACGGCATGTCAACAACACTCTACTACAACAACTCTTCCTCTTCTCTAAAGCAGCCCAACATGGCCACGCCCCCTTTGTTGTGTGTTCTCGGGGGCGGGGTTTATGTAAATGTTAGGGTTAGTGATGTCACAAACCCAGGAAAATGCTCGTTGTAATGCCGTTTGTTGTAGTCCTTGCATTGAACTTTGAGCGTCGTAACTCTGCAGATGTTTTTGATCAAACAGCAACTGCGTAAATGCTAAAACGCTTTTTCAAAGATGTCATTTTGTCTGAATTCATTTTTAATTTCTCTGCTGTTCATTAATGATTAGTTGCTCAAAAACATGTAAACAGAATTAGCATTTGATCAAAGCAGCTTCTCTCTCGTTTGTGCTTTTAATATCCACTCGAGACGCGTTCGGATTTTGGGCTGCAGTAATATTCCCTGGAAAAGAAGAATGAGACTTGACTCCAGGTTTGGGAAATGTTTACCCCTGAAGCGTCTGAATATCTCCAAACATTAGACTAATCAATCTGAATCGAGGGCCTGCTGGCGAATCCAGAGGATCGTTTGCTCGTCGTCGCCGTTTGATTTATTAAAGCAAAACTGATTGAACGGGAAACGTCAAGGGAATGTTGTGGAACAAAGTAGACTCTCGTCTTCAGAGCAAATGATTAACTGTTATTTCCAAATGTAGGTGGGATTTTATTGGATTTTATCTAATTGGAGTTGATTGAAACTACATTCTTAATAATAATGATTATAAAAACAAACACTGTTTTTCTTTGCAACAAGGACAAGTAGTAGTAAATGAAGTCTTTAGCCATGTTTCCATCACATTTTGGGATATCACATAAAAAAAACATTGGATGGAAACAGCAAGATGCGCAAAAACTACGATGGAAACCGAATAAATCCCTCAATAAACTCATGTGACTGTGCCTCAGCAGAGGCTGTGATTGGATAACTGCACTAACCAGCGGACCAATCACATCGCAGCATCTCAAATGTTTGTTTCGTGGTTCTTAAAAACTCAGAGCCTGATTATTCAAAATAAATTCTCATTTGAAATATCTGACTTCCTGTTGGTCCGAGCTAATGACTGTAAATTAGAAAGTTGTCCGGCTCGATGAAAACAATATATGTGCCAAGTTTGGTGACTGTAGGTAAAACTAACCCCTAACTTTAGACAAAAGGTGGCGCTATAGAGGCCCTCCTCCACACCCATTTCTAAAGCTTTGCCCATGTCTTCTGGCTGGCAACTCTGATGTGTTTCATGCAATTTGAGGCATGCTAAGTGCCTCAGAAACCCCCATAAAGAATATTAAAGTTTAATGCGTTGCCATAACAACAGTATTCAAGATATCAAGAATCCTTTCACAGGTGTGCATCTGCAGTGTCTTGACATTATTCTGATGAAGTCTGAAGCAAATCAGGTAAAAATAAGAGGCGATTTCAAAGCATTTTGAAAGTGTCACACTTCCTGCTGCCAGTTGGTAGCGCTATGACTTTGATGACGATGATTCCTACGTGTGTGCAAAGTACATGTTATGAACATGTTATGGGACTCAAAAGTGCCCAAAAGTTCGAAAAAAAATTTTTACCTAAGAAAACAATAGGGCCTTTGCCCTTTTTGAGGGCTTGCCCTACTAAAACCGATGCGCAACAATAAACTCGCGTGACTTTGCCTCAGCAGAGGCTGTGATTGGATAACTGCACTAACCAGTGGACCAATCACATTGCAGCATCTCAAATGTTGGTTTGGTGGTTCTGAAATGCCTGAGTCAAAGTCTGTCATCAGAATGATTTGATTTAATTCCCTCCAGAAGCATCTCACACGATTGTGTTCCCAAACACCAGCATCCGAACGCAAGATCACATGACAGCGTTTATTGCGTTTCGTCTGACAAACTCATTTATGATGAGCCACTTTCATTTTTATTACTGATATTTTGCATCAGGAAGTGACGATTTTGTTCTCTTCAACACATGAGATGGAAACGCTGCTTTATTCGCAAATGTTTTATGCCATATTCCAATTTTGCACAAATTAAATTCACACGTTTGGATGGAAACATGCCATGTGACTTCAAGGCAGAGGCAATAATTCTTGTCAAATTATCTTTTAATCAAAGCAAAGGCGTAAATGACAGATCACTTACCATAGTCGTCTCTGTCACGGAGCCAAAGCTGTTGATGAATATATTGCATGTGACGTTCACAGGTGGACCTGCAGAAAGCCCATGAGAAACACATGATGGAATAACTTGAGCCAAAATTCACCATTCAAGCCTATAGCTGACATATTTAAACATTCAAAAAGAGTCTCTTCTGCTCACTAAAGCTGCATTTAATTTATCAAAAATACAGTAAAAATTGTGAAATATTATTCCAATGTAAATCAGCTGTTTTCTATGTGAATATCTAGTAAAGTGTAATTTATTCCTGTGATCAAAGCTGAATTTTCAGCATCATTACTCCAGTCTTCAGTGTCACATGATCCTTCAGAACTGATTTGATGCTCATGCAATGTTTGAGTGATTATTGTTTCTACACCAAACTTTTTTCTCTCTCAATGAATATTTGCGAGTAGTTTGTAGCTTGTCATGCTTGTTGGAAATCATGAAAGGAATTTATTAAAGTACTCTAGGTGCAGGTTTCTAAAAATAATCCATTAGATGTGCCTCTGAGGCATTATGAACCTCATGGATGTTTTCTAACAAGATTGCATTTTAATCACTCCTGGGCTCAAACACCCTTCCATGCCAAACAACACTGGAATAGATCAGCTGAAGAAAAGCTGGCGCTCGCCTGCTGTAGAGGGAAGGAGGTGTGGACGTGTGACAGACGTATTTAATAGGCGTCCTTTACCTGCCGCTCAAGAAAATAATAAAGCCAGATTGCATGTATGTAAGGAAGAGTTATGCTTTTTCACATGTTCATCTTTCTTTAGTGTGTAATGTTGCCATTTGAGCATGAAAAATCGTATTATTATTCTCTATATCAGTGTTTCTGAACTCCATCTTGAGTTTTCTTCACAATATTCCTCATTTAAATAATTCATGCGCAGAATAAAGGGGCGGGGCCTGGTTGAGTTAGTTAGTAGTGTGTTGAAACTGGCGGTTATGGTAAGGGGCGGGACATTCCCCAAACACCAATCACAACACACTGCTCCAGCCGACCAATCAGAGCACAGAAGGAGGAGCTTCATAGAGACAGGAACTAAACAGAGCGTTACTGGCAGACTGGAAAGAGAGGAGCTGCAACAATGTCAAAAATAACATTCAAGCAGGAAAACCTGTCCATTGTTTTTTTTGCTGAACTGTAATCTAATTCGGTTCCATGTTTAGATTCAAAATTAATTTTTTAAACCAATGAAAACTTACTTAAATTGGGTCTGTTCCTCAGACAAATCATGACTTTAGATGTGGAATATAGTGCATGAGTAAAACTGACTAGTTTGTGCTTTTTCTTGTCTGTTTTGAAGCTACAAACTGTTGCATGAAAAAGAGCTGCATGAACATTCTTCAAAAATTCTCCTTTTGTGTTCCACAGAAAAAAATAACAGCATATGGGTTTGGAGTGACATGAGAATAAATAATGACAGAAGATGCATTTAAATTGATTAAAAGTGACAGTAAAGATATTTATAATGATTTCTATTTCAAATAAATGCTGTTCTTTTGAACTTTCTATTCATCAAAGAATCCTGAGAAATAAAATGTATGACGGTTTTCACAAAAATATGAATTGATAATAATCATAAATGTTGCTTGAGCATCAAATCATCATATCAGAATGATTTCTGAAGGATCATGTGACACTGAAGACTGGAGTAATGATGCTGAAAATTCAGCTTTGATCACAGGAATAAATTACACTTTACTATATATTCACATAGAAAACAGCTGATTTACATTGGAATAATATTTCACTATTTTTACTGTATTTATTTTAAATAAATGCAGCCTTGGTGAGCAGAAGAGACTCTTTCAGAAATATTTAAAAAATCATTGTATATTGAGAATATTGTTGGCTCTTTGAATGCTAAATGTATACGAGTAGAACTAGATTCTGAATCAGAGTGTGTGTGAGGAACTGAACATGCCTTTGAAGTTGGGTCGTATCCGCGCATCATATCCTGACGTTCGGCCCATCAGTTTGTCCAGGAAATCAGAGGGCGACATCGCAGATGAAGATTCCCGTCCGGACAGTCTCTCGTACTCTTGTCCTGCCGTTATCCTGAGACACGGAGCAGCGAGCGAGTCAAAAATCATTCACTGTTGTTCTGCTGCAAACACTGCAAACCTTTTCTCAATGTTCTTAGTTTATGGTTATTTATGGGGTTATTTATTAGATTTTATTTATCTTCAAGAAAATATTGATCTTTCTTTCAATGTCATATCAAGGCACACAAGCTGCACAGTAGAATTAAATGAGGTCATACAGCGGGGCATGTTGTCACACTTTTACTCCACTGGATATTTTTCAGGATGGGTTTATTTCTGAAAATCAGTTTCTGTTTAGACACAAATACAAAAAATGTCCACCGTTGTTGTCCAGGACATAAAATACAGGTCATTAACACACACTGACCCTCACAGTGGGGCATGTTGTCACACTATTATTAATTATACATAATTGACAAACTTGACATTTATGAGAAATACCTTCATTATAATGTATATCATTGTGGTTTTACTTATTAACCAACATATATTACAAAAATATGATACAGAATTCACAAAAATTATTGAAATTAAAATTTGTTTTGAAGTAGATGTTTGAAACCAATAAACAAAAGCAGTGCTTTTCCGTCGGTTTGATTAGACTTTTGATATTATCTAATTTTCCACCATATGCTTTTTAAAATAAAGGTTCTTTGTTGGCATTGATGGTTCTGTGAAGAACCTTTTAAATCTATGGCTAATTTTTAAATGCACAAAAGGCTCTTTATAGTGGAAAAAATGGTTCTTTAGATTATTAAAACATTCTTTACACTATATATATATATATATATATATATATATATATATATATATATATTTGGAACCAACAAACAAAAGCACTCCTAGAGAAAATAAGGACCTTGTGACAACTAGCCCCTGTCTCCTTTAACATTACAAAAATAGAATGGAATCTTTATTCATCTGCGCGGATCCTGATTGTAACTAAAAACTTCCGCTTCTTGTTTGATCTTTTCTTTGACATTCTAATTTTTATTCGAGCATTCTCTAATTGCCATGGCAACCCACATCAGGATCTGCGCACAAGAGAACGAGCCGCATTTACATCTCAGTACAAACGTCCTTCTATATTACGACTGTTTGCTTTAGCAGTCGAGCTGAAGAACATACCTGAAGTTGAGCATTTCTATCAGACACGCGAGTAAAGTTGTGAGGAGTTTCACAGAAGGGCGAGTCATTCCTCTGGCTTCGCTCGTTTCCCCTCATGGGCTCATGAACGCGCCCCAAACACCCGCCGCGTCTTCTCCCGAACTAAAGCGCAGACAGCCGGAGGTTTTCGCAGGTGATCCAAGAACCACTTCAGCCCAGATTCTCATGGTTCCTCCGTGTCAAAGAAACGACACCGAGACGCCGCGCATCTGCTGTTGCGCGTCCAGAAAAAGCCCCACAAAGCTCCTAAAATCATTCTGCGCGTGAATAAAACACTGCGTGGGAGGAAAACACAATTAGAGATGACAGGGGAAATCCTGGCTGTGGTGAAATGATGTCTGTTCAGAGTGTGGCGCGTGTCTGTCAGTCAGTGCTGGAGCATCTCTTCAAATGGCTTGAGCGCCGGGTTCAGCGCTTGGGCAGCTCCGCGGCTCTCTGTGCGCATGCGCAACAGTTCCAAAGTGATGGATCGTGAGTGGATTTTGATTAGGGAGACATCGGAATTATTAGGCTACGAATTTCGGTGAGTTTCAAAACGATCTCTTAGTACTGCGAATATATAGCTCAAGTTTATGTTTGGATTTGGTGTGCTATTTATACGCTGAAATTATGCACGAGAAAAGTGCGTATCATTGAAAAGTGTGTATTATATGTGCGCGAAAAGTGCGTATCATATTGAAAGTGCGTATTATATGTGCGCGAAAAGTGCGTATCATATTGAAAGTGCGTATTATATGTGCGCGAAAAGTGCGTATCATATTGAAAGTGTGTATTATATGTGCGCAAAAAGTGCGTATCATATTGAAAGTGCATATTATATGCACGTGAAAAGTGCGTATCATATTGAAAGTGTGTATTATATGTGCGCGAAAAGTGCGTATCATATTGAAAGTGTGTATTATATGTGCGCGAAAAGTGCGTATCATATTGAAAGTGTGTATTATATGTGCGCGAAAAGTGCGTATCATATTGAAAGTGTGTATTATATGTGCGCGAAAAGTGCGTATCATATTGAAAGTGTGTATTATATGTGCGCGAAAAGTGCGTATCATATTGAAAGTGCGTATTATATGTGCGCGAAAAGTGCATATCATATTGAAAGTGTGTATTATATGTGCGCAAAAAGTGCGTATCATATTGAAAGTGCATATTATATGCACGTGAAAAGTGCGTATCATATTGAAAGTGTGTATTATATGTGCGCGAAAAGTGCGTATCATATTGAAAGTGTGTATTATATGTGCGCGAAAAGTGCGTATCATATTGAAAGTGTGTATTATATGTGCGCGAAAAGTGCGTATCATTGAAAAGTGCGTATCATTGAAAAGTGCGTATTATATGTGCGCGAAAAGTGCGTATCATATTGAAAGTGCGTATTATATGTGCGCGAAAAGTGCGTATCATATTGAAAGTGTGTATTATATGTGCGCGAAAAGTGCGTATCATATTGAAAGTGTGTATTATATGTGCGCGAAAAGTGCGTATCATATTGAAAGTGCGTATTATATGCACGTGAAAAGTGCGTATCATATTGAAAGTGTGTATTATATGTGCGCGAAAAGTGCGTATCATATTGAAAGTGCGTATTATATGTGCGCGAAAAGTGCGTATCATATTGAAAGTGCGTATTATATGTGCGCGAAAAGTGCGTATCATATTGAAAGTGTGTATTATATGTGCGCGAAAAGTGCGTATCATATTGAAAGTGCATATTATATGTGCGCGAAAAGTGCGTATCATATTGAAAGTGCGTATTATATGTGCGCGAAAAGTGCGTATCATATTGAAAGTGCGTATTATATGTGCGCGAAAAGTGCGTATCATATTGAAAGTGTGTATTATATGTGCGCAAAAAGTGCGTATCATATTGAAAGTGCATATTATATGCACGTGAAAAGTGCGTATCATATTGAAAGTGTGTATTATATGTGCGCGAAAAGTGCGTATCATATTGAAAGTGTGTATTATATGTGCGCGAAAAGTGCGTATCATATTGAAAGTGTGTATTATATGTGCGCGAAAAGTGCGTATCATTGAAAAGTGCGTATCATTGAAAAGTGCGTATTATATGTGCGCGAAAAGTGCGTATCATATTGAAAGTGCATATTATATGCATGTGAAAAGTGTGTATCATATTGAAAGTGTGTATTATATGTGCGCAAAAAGTGTGTATCATATTGAAAGTGCATATTATATGCACGTGAAAAGTGCGTATCATATTGAAAGTGTGTATTATATGTGCGCGAAAAGTGCGTATCATAATTGAAAGTGTGTATTATATGTGCGCGAAAAGTGCGTATCATTGAAAAGTGCGTATCATTGAAAAGTGCGTATTATATGTGCGCGAAAAGTGCGTATCATATTGAAAGTGCGTATTATATGTGCGCGAAAAGTGCGTATCATATTGAAAGTGCATATTATATGCGCGTGAAAAGTGCGTATCATATTGAAAGTGCGTATTATATGTGCGCGAAAAGTGCGTATCATATTGAAAGTGCGTATTATATGCGCGTGAAAAGTGCGTATCATTGAAAAGTGCGTATTATATGTGCGCGAAAAGTGCGTATCATATTGAAAGTGCGTATCATATTGAAAGTGCATATTATATGCACGTGAAAAGTGCGTATCATATTGAAAGTGTGTATTATATGTGCGCGAAAAGTGCGTATCATATTGAAAGTGTGTATTATATGTGCGCAAAAAGTGCGTATCATATTGAAAGTGCATATTATATGCACGTGAAAAGTGCGTATCATATTGAAAGTGTGTATTATATGTGCGCGAAAAGTGCGTATCATATTGAAAGTGTGTATTATATGTGCGCGAAAAGTGCGTATCATATTGAAAGTGTGTATTATATGTGCGCGAAAAGTGCGTATCATATTGAAAGTGCGTATTATATGTGCGCGAAAAGTGCGTATCATATTGAAAGTGTGTATTATATGTGCGCAAAAAGTGCGTATCATATTGAAAGTGCATATTATATGCACGTGAAAAGTGCGTATCATATTGAAAGTGTGTATTATATGTGCGCGAAAAGTGCGTATCATATTGAAAGTGCGTATTATATGTGCGCGAAAAGTGCGTATCATATTGAAAGTGTGTATTATATGTGCGCAAAAAGTGCGTATCATATTGAAAGTGTGTATTATATGTGTGCGAAAAGTGCGTATCATATTGAAAGTGCATATTATATGTGCGCGAAAAGTGCGTATCATATTGAAAGTGTGTATTATATGTGCGCGAAAAGTGCGTATCATATTGAAAGTGTGTATTATATGTGCGCGAAAAGTGCGTATCATATTGAAAGTGCGTATTATATGTGCGCGAAAAGTGCGTATCATATTGAAAGTGTGTATTATATGTGCGCGAAAAGTGCGTATCATATTGAAAGTGTGTATTATATGTGCGCAAAAAGTGCGTATCATATTGAAAGTGCATATTATATGCACGTGAAAAGTGCGTATCATATTGAAAGTGTGTATTATATGTGCGCGAAAAGTGCGTATCATATTGAAAGTGTGTATTATATGTGCGCGAAAAGTGCGTATCATATTGAAAGTGTGTATTATATGTGCGCGAAAAGTGCGTATCATTGAAAAGTGCGTATCATTGAAAAGTGCGTATTATATGTGCGCGAAAAGTGCGTATCATATTGAAAGTGCATATTATATGCATGTGAAAAGTGTGTATCATATTGAAAGTGTGTATTATATGTGCGCAAAAAGTGTGTATCATATTGAAAGTGCATATTATATGCACGTGAAAAGTGCGTATCATATTGAAAGTGTGTATTATATGTGCGCGAAAAGTGCGTATCATAATTGAAAGTGCGTATTATATGTGCGCGAAAAGTGCGTATCATATTGAAAGTGCGTATTATATGTGCGCGAAAAGTGCGTATCATATTGAAAGTGTGTATATGTGCGCGAAAAGTGCGTATTATATGCGCGTGAAAAGTGCGTATCATTGAAAAGTGCGTATTATATGTGCGCGAAAAGTGCGTATCATATTGAAAGTGCGTATCATATTGAAAGTGCATATTATATGCACGTGAAAAGTGCGTATCATATTGAAAGTGTGTATTATATGTGCGCGAAAAGTGCGTATCATATTGAAAGTGTGTATTATATGTGCGCAAAAAGTGCGTATCATATTGAAAGTGCATATTATATGCACGTGAAAAGTGCGTATCATATTGAAAGTGCATATTATATGCACGTGAAAAGTGCGTATCATATTGAAAGTGTGTATTATATGTGCGCGAAAAGTGCGTATCATATTGAAAGTGTGTATTATATGTGCGCGAAAAGTGCGTATCATATTGAAAGTGCGTATTATATGTGCGCGAAAAGTGCGTATCATATTGAAAGTGTGTATTATATGTGCGCGAAAAGTGCGTATCATATTGAAAGTGCGTATTATATGTGCGCGAAAAGTGCGTATCATATTGAAAGTGTGTATTATATGTGCGCGAAAAGTGCGTATCATATTGAAAGTGCGTATTATATGTGCGCGAAAAGTGCGTATCATATTGAAAGTGTGTATTATATGTGCGCGAAAAGTGCGTATCATATTGAAAGTGCGTATTATATGCACGTGAAAAGTGCGTATCATATTGAAAGTGTGTATTATATGTGCGCGAAAAGTGCGTATCATATTGAAAGTGTGTATTATATGTGCGCGAAAAGTGCGTATCATATTGAAAGTGTGTATTATATGTGCGCGAAAAGTGCGTATCATATTGAAAGTGCGTATTATATGTGCGCGAAAAGTGCGTATCATATTGAAAGTGCGTATTATATGTGCGCGAAAAGTGCGTATCATATTGAAAGTGTGTATTATATGTGCGCGAAAAGTGCGTATCATATTGAAAGTGCGTATTATATGTGCGCGAAAAGTGCGTATCATATTGAAAGTGTGTATTATATGTGCGCGAAAAGTGCGTATCATATTGAAAGTGTGTATTATATGTGCGCGAAAAGTGCGTATCATTGAAAAGTGCGTATCATTGAAAAGTGCGTATTATATGTGCGCGAAAAGTGCGTATCATATTGAAAGTGCATATTATATGCATGTGAAAAGTGTGTATCATATTGAAAGTGTGTATTATATGTGCGCAAAAAGTGTGTATCATATTGAAAGTGCATATTATATGCACGTGAAAAGTGCGTATCATATTGAAAGTGTGTATTATATGTGCGCGAAAAGTGCGTATCATAATTGAAAGTGTGTATTATATGTGCGCGAAAAGTGCGTATCATTGAAAAGTGCGTATCATTGAAAAGTGCGTATTATATGTGCGCGAAAAGTGCGTATCATATTGAAAGTGCGTATTATATGTGCGCGAAAAGTGCGTATCATATTGAAAGTGCATATTATATGCGCGTGAAAAGTGCGTATCATATTGAAAGTGCGTATTATATGTGCGCGAAAAGTGCGTATCATATTGAAAGTGCGTATTATATGTGCGCGAAAAGTGCGTATCATTGAAAAGTGCGTATTATGTGCACATGAAAAGTATGTATTAAAGTGTGAATTATAAGTGCGCGAAAAGTGCGTATTATATGTATGCGAAAAGTATGTTTCATATTGAAAAGTGCGTATTATATGTGCGCGAAAAGTGCGTATTATATGTATGCGAAAAGTATGTTTCATATTGAAAAGTGCATATTATATGTATGCGAAAAGTATGTTTCATATTGAAAAGTGCATATTATATGTATGCGAAAAGTATGTTTCATATTGAAAAGTGCGTATTATATGTGCGCGAAAAGTGCGTATTATATGTATGCGAAAAGTATGTTTCATATTGAAAAGTGCGTATTATATGTATGCGAAAAGTATGTTTCATATTGAAAAGTGCGTATTATATGTATGCGAAAAGTATGTTTCATATTGAAAAGTGCATATTATATGTATGCGAAAAGTATGTTTCATATTGAAAAGTAGGTATTATATGCGCGCGAAAGGTGCATATCATATTGAAAAGTGCATATTATTTGCACGTGAAAAATGCGTATTATGTGCACATAAAAAGTACGTATTAAAGTGTGAATTTTATGCACGCGAAAAGTGCATATTATATGCATGCGAAAAGTGCGTATTATACACGTGTGAAAAGTGCATATTATATGTACGTGAAAAGTGTGTATTATATGCATGCGAAAAGTGCGTATTATACGCGTGTGAAAAGTGCATATTATATGTACGTGAAAAGTGCGTATCATGTTGGAAAGAGTGTATTATATGCACACGAAAAGTGCATATTAAAGTGCGTATTATATGCATGTGAAAAGTGCGTATCATATTGAAAAGAGCGTATTATATGCACGCACAAAGTGCGTATTAAATGTATGCGAAAAGTATGTATCATATTGAAAAAAGCACATTATATGCATGCAAAAAGTGTGTATTAAATGTATGCGAAAAGTGCGTATCATATGTATTCGGAAAGTATGTGTTATGTGTGTTATGTTGAAAAGTGCGTATTATAAGCAAGTCAATGGTAATTTCTGTGTATAAAAAGCACTCCAAATAGAAACAGAAAATCATGCTATTGATACGCACTTTCATGAGATCGGGCTCATATATCCGAGTGAAACGGCTTCACAAACAAGAACAAATGTAGGACGGGGCTTGATTTTGTCTGTGGGGAATTGATTGGATGGTTGTGGTTTGCAATTGGTGGATCTCATATGAGTGACAGGTTGCTCCGCCCTCTTCGTCAGAGAAGAGATGTCGCTGCAAAATGGAGGGGAACTTATTCTTATTCAAGATTACAAGGAACATGAATTTAAAACGTGCACCGACAAATCATTTAGAATAAACACTGCAATATTACATTAAAAACAAGTGTCCATTGGTGATTTTAAAAAGTGCCTTTAAAAGTTATTCAGTAATTTGCACACTGATTGGAATAACAGAAACATACTCGTGTTTTTGTACATAAAATTAATAAACACATTATATATTTTCTGTATGTTTAACATGTGCAGGTAAAGTCATCAGTCATCTTTTATCTTTTACCTGCTTTTACAATTTTTTTCCTATGTTTTAATAACCATCAAATTAAAAAGGAAATAAACAATAGGCTCACCAAGCGCACACCTCTGGGGAATTTAGCGGGAACCCAGGTTGCCTTGGAAACAGATTCACTTAGCACATGATTGCAAATGCTAAAAGGTTGAGCTTGTTGCTTAGCGCAGGGGTGAGTGACAGACAGGGTCACGCCTGTGTGACTGACAGCAGGAATCACATTATCTAGACGAGGCTCAGACGGCTTAGGAAAGTGTTTTCTTGTGTTTTGTCTCAATTCTTTTTAGGGGTGTTAGTCTATCTGGGAGTCTATGGCAGCATGAAGAACCATGTGGGGAAAAGTTGTGAAATCTAGCTCACGACTAGAGATGGATTTGCTGCATTTTTATTTCATCTTGTTTTTGTTTTGTTTTTTTGCTTTAATTGTACGAATTCTGATTGGATGAGCTGCGTAACCTTAAACAATCTACTGTAGTTCGTGAAAGCAGTGATCTCGTCATTGAACTCCATTTCTGCACACTAACGAATGCTTTCATCATAAGTGCAAACGTGATGTAACTAAGAGATTTGTTGAATAAAACGAGAGTTTTGGTCACTGATAAACTCATGCTGTTTGATTGACAGCTCCAGCGATTGTCAAGGGAGCGTTCTTTGATCGCTTTCTATATATAATTTAATCTGAGGATACTGATGTGTTATTAAACGGCTGGTGTCTATGAGATTATTTTATTGAGCAGCAATATACAGGTAATCAAACATAAAAACAGTCAAATGTGACTTTCTGACTCAACACCAGATTGTGTTGATTTGATACAAATTAACAATGTGAGCAAATACAAGACACTGAAATGTGAGACCATGAAGCGTTTAGTGTAAGGTGATTTTATTCTCTTATTCTATAGCCTCAAGTGGTCCACCTAATGTTGCTCGATATGATTTTTTTTCTCGCTTCAGGCAATGAATAATATCTGTTTGCTCCAGACAGTCGCTGTCACTGACGTCCAAACTCATTTCCTTCAACACCTTCAAATCAAACACCGTCTGACCTGCAAAACAGACTGACAATGAGAGGCAACAAAATAGAGCACATTATTTGTATTATCTTTTACACTGTAATTTGTGTCTGTCAGTGTCAAAACAGTGAACAGATCATATGCTCTGTGTGAAAGGATTTGTCCATGCGAAAACTGAAATTCGTGCTGTTATTTGATCAGTGGAACATGAAAGGAGGAGTTTTTCTGAATCTCCACACAGGTCTTTTTCATACAGCAGAAGATTATTTGTGGGTGAACAATAACAAAAATATGTTTTGCTAATGTCCCATTAAACCATATTTCTGAATACTCTCTGAACTGTTCATCTTGTCAGAATCTACTGTCCATTCAACATATTTTACTGTAATACTTCTAGCCCTCTGAGGAATTTCTGTTATTCGGATGATACATTTGAAAAGGTTTTTAACCATGTAAATCCAATTTTAGTCTTAGAAAAAATTAATCTTAAACCTTTTATTTAGTTTTTGAATAATGGCTCTCACCATAAATATTGCCATAGAATTTTGCATGACCTGAAAGAAAGAAAGAAAGAAAGAAAGAAAGAAAGAATATTCTTTGAACATTCAAATCGTAATGTAACATTCCATTCTACAATTTTTAAGGGAACATTCTATTGTATCATTTTGCAAACATTACAGGAACGTTACTTTAGAATGTTCTCTGAATGTTCTGGAACAAGTAGTAACATTTTAAAAAGCATTAGATGAACGTCCAACTAAAACTCTTCATGAAAAAAGTTACATGAATGACGTATAAATAACATTTTTGTGCTGTTTTGAGAACATTTTTAAAGACCAGATAATGTTCTATTAACATTACTGGAAGAACGTTTGTTCATAACTTTGAGAGAACCTTGCTAGAATGTTTCCTGTTAGCTGCAGTCACATTGGCGAAATTTTGTGAGAAAAAAAAGTCTGTTGTGTATCATCAACGGTGTTGGGAGTAATGCATTACAAGTACCTTGAGTTATGTAATCAGATTACTTTTTCAAGTAACTGGTAAAGTAACGCATTACTTTTTCAATTAACAACAAAATATCTAAGTTACTTTTTTAAATAAGTAACGCAAGTTACTTTTTCACATATTATTGACTGACACCTCTCTCCTGTCTCTTCTTTAATCCAGAATGGCAGCACATCTGAAAGGTTTGTTTGAGTTGCGCCCTCTACTGTACAGGTGTAAATATGCATTTCCTTCATCCTGAGGCTTATTCATTTCACTTTTGGTGTGAAAGGGCCTTAACATTTGCCAAAAATAAAATTAAAAAACTTGTTCATATTAAAAAACAGACAAGCAAGCCCAGCCCAGGTGAGAAAAAGTAATGCAAAAGTAATGTAATGCATTACTTTTCATAAAAAGTAACTAAATAACTCAATTAGTTACTTTTTAGGGAGTAAAGCAATATTTTAATGCATTACTTTTCATAAAAAAGTAACTAAATATTGTAATGCATTACTTTTTATAAAAAAGTAACTAAATAACTCAATTACTTTTTAGGGAGTAATGCAATATTGTAATGCAATATTGTGATGCATTACTTTTCATAAAAAGTAACTAAGTAACTCAATTAGTTACTTTTTTAGGGTGTAACGCAATATTGTAATGCATTACTTTTCATAAAAAGTAACTAAGTAACTCAATTAGTTACTTTTTATGAAGTAACTCAATATTGTAATGCATTACTTTTCATAAAAAGTAACTAAGTAACTCAATTAGTTACTTTTTTAGGGTGTAACGCAATATTGTAATGCATTACTTTTCATAAAAAGTAACTAAGTAACTCAATTAGTTACTTTTTATGAAGTAACTCAATATTGTAATGCATTACTTTTCATAAAAAGTAACTAAGTAACTCAATTAGTTACTTTTTTAGGGTGTAACGCAATATTGTAATGCATTACTTTTCATAAAAAGTAACTAAGTAACTCAATTAGTTACTTTTTATGAAGTAACTCAATATTGTAATGCATTACTTTTCATAAAAAGTAACTAAGTAACTCAATTAGTTACTTTTTAGGGAGTAATGCAATATTGTAATGCAATATTGTGACTCATTACTTTTCATAAAAAGTAACTAAGTAACTCAATTAGTTACTTTTTATGGAGTAACCCAATATTGTAATGCATTACTTTTCGTAAAAAGTAACTAAGTAACTCAATTAGTTACGTATTAGGGAGTAACGCAATATTGTAATGCATTACTTTTCATAAAAAGTAACTAACTCAATTAGTTACTTTTTTAGGGCGTAACGCAATATTGTAATGCATTACTTTTCATAAAAAGTAACTAACTCAATTAGTTACTTTTTTAGGGCGTAACGCAATATTGTAATGCATTACTTTTCATAAAAAGTAACTAACTCAATTAGTTACTTTTTTAGGGCGTAACGCAATATTGTAATGCATTACCTTTCATAAAAAGTAACTAACTCAATTAGTTACTTTTTTAGGGTGTAACGCAATATTGTAATGCATTACCTTTCATAAAAAGTAACTAAGTAACTCAATTAGTTACATATTAGGGAGTAATGCAATATTGTAATGCATTACTTTTCATAAAAAGTAACTAACTCAATTAGTTACTTTTTTAGGGTGTAACGCAATATTGTAATGCATTACCTTTCATAAAAAGTAACTAAGTAACAATTAGTTACATATTAGGGTGTAACACAATATTGTAATGCATTACCTTTCATAAAAAGTAACTAAGTAACTCAATTGGTTACTTTTTTTAGGGCGTAATGCAATATTGTAATGCATTACTTTTAAAAGTAACTTTCCCTAATATTGATCGTCAGTAGTGTAGCAATATATATGTAGCGCAGTCACTTTCAAACTAAGCAGCATTGTGGTGAATCCATGTGACAGGCTTGACCAACGAAATCTGTGTGGCGAACTCTTACACCTCATTCAAAATTCCTAATCACGTGGATTCTGGTTGAAATACCTTGATTTTGCTGAATGACAGCACATTTAGACATTATTGTTGTGGTTTGACTAAAACTCAGAGTGACGAAAGCCCTCAAAGGCAAAACTATTGCTGTAGTTCAAGTTTATGAAATATAAAAAACCAATGCAAGAGAGGGCGACGGGTCTCGTCATGAGACAGGTGGAATTGGCCCGGACGAAGGTGCATCATCAAGCCTGCTTCTGACTGGTCATTAAATCCTGCGAGCGATGACCTTTGGTCTGGTGAGAAGGGTAATTATATAGGAAACGCCTGATATAATAAAGCTGTGGTTGGAGATCGGCCTTTTTATATATTCTTATATAATATGGTCATTAAATCTGAACTGGATGCTGTCATAATATCAGAGTTTGAAGCTGTAACGAGTGAAAAATCACTGAAGGTCTCTGTATGTGTCAGGTTCACATTTCTTCTGTGACACATTATCCCTCCATCAGACGGCTGCGGTTATGCTAAAAAACTCTTTAAGAAAAAACATCTGTGATTTAAAATTGGTGCAAAAAAGAAGTTGCGCTCGTCTTTTCTCTCCTATTGTGATATATATCCGCTTCGCAAACAAGAACAAATGTTGGGCGGGGCTTGATTTTGTCCGTGGGGAATTGATTGAATGGTTGTGTTTTGATATTGGTGGAACTCATGTGAGTGACAGGTTGCCCCGCCCCTTGAAATTTACAATTGTTTGTTTTTCTGCTGTGGTTTGTATTGATTGTCAGTTCATTAGCAGTGTTTATGCTGGGGTTTTTTTTTCGTAGCATGCTTTAGTATCATGGTTAAAATGAAATCTAAACATTAAATATGGGATTAAATTATGCATTTTGTGTATATTCTTTATTATTAGGATATAAATGTCATCATCTTCTTTTAAATTATGTTTCAGAATGATCAAAGCCACAGCTCTGACATGCAGCAGAAACGCTGTTGTGTGAAAACACATATCTGATAATGTGTGAAACAGGCCTTAAGCTACAGCAGTCAGAGTGCGTTATTTTACAATATAGGTGTCAAAAAACAGGTTTTAGCATTTGCACAGCTGACAGACACAGACGCACGCTGAAATGTAAAATATGCATACAGATTAGACACTTGTGCATATGCTAATGACTTTTCATTGGGAACATTCATGATTATGATGGCCCAGACTGACCACCATTATCATATCACAATATTTTCCCCAGTTGATTAATCACAGTATTTGTTGATTATGATTATTTCACTTTTTTAACTTTAGTTAGTGTGTAATGTTGCTGTTTGATCATAAACAACATCTGCAGAGTTATGACACTCAAAGTTCAATGCAAGGACTACAACAAACGGCTGGTAGGGACTACAACAAGCTTTTTCCTGGGTTTGTGACGTCACTAACCCTAAAATTTACATAAACCCCGCCCCCGAGAACACACAACAAAGGGGGCGGGGCCATGTTGGGCTGCTTTAGAGAAGAGGAAGAGTTGTTGTAGTCGAGTGTTGCTGTCATGCCGTCATTTTACGCGGACTGCTTCACAAACGAGGGTCAATTCAACACAAAAGATGAACATGACGGCACATGCTAGTGGATGAGTTGAATCAACTCCACAGCAACTACATCAATTTATCCGCTAACCATTCAGAAACGTCTAAAAGTTGTAACTTCTTCCTGAGTCTCTCCATCAGTGTCGACTCCGGTTTGAACAATGTAAGGCTGAACACTTTCATCATTTTGGCTGCGTGAGATTCTCCAGCTTTGTTGTTGTTGAGCTGTTAAAGCTCCGCCCTCTTCTGGAAAGGGGGCGGGAGCAGCAGCTCATTTGCATTTAAAGGGACACACACAAAAACGCCGTGTTTTTGCTCACACCCAAATTTGACAAGCTATAATAAATGATCTGTGGGGGATTTTGAGCTGAAACTTCACACACACATTCTGGAAACACCAAGATAATTAATGTGTGCTGGTTTTGTCGTTTATAGTTATTGTTCTTGGTGTAAACGGGCTTTAACACTTTGTCGGGTCGGTGTAGGCAGCTGTATCGATTACCACCTACGATGAGCGTCCGAGAGCGAGAGGCGGTCGTGAGCTCAGCTCACCTGGAAATGTTGTGATTCCCTGAGCACAACAAGCCGGGGCTGTTAAGCGGAGAGGAGAAGATCAAGCGTGGCGCTGCATCCGTGACACCATCGATCTGCCCTCCTAATGGCTCACAGTCCTGCGCTATTATTGCTGCGATGGTTAAAGACTGTCAGGGGTGATTTAAGGATTTCACTGTTTCATAATCGGATTTGTCCTAGTTTGAGAATTGTAGAATCAGAACTGCACATAGTTTGATATTATTTTGACTGAGACATTTGATGGGACTAAAGTGAGATGAGCACTGCTACAGAGTCTATCTATCTATCTTACATAATTTAACACACTATATTACAGCTATTGAATGTCTTAAGCCTATTGTAATTTTACAAATATATGTAGGTAAATATTGCTGTTTATGACTATGAATTGTTACATTGGTGCATATAAATGAAAAAGATTAAATATGATTCTTCTTGTGTTCATATACTGACAAACTGTGAAAACAAAGAATTGGCAAGTAACATTAAAATTAAATGTGAGTTTTTGAAGTAGAAAGACTGAAACAGCATTTTCATGTTAAATGGACTCAGATCATCTTTGTTTTTTCAGTGATTTTTACTGTATTTTACTTCTTACATGAAACATTTTGAATCTACTTGATTGCTCTCAATCTAAACAAAACCATGCTTTAAATCAAACATCCATGTAAAATGTTCATTTAATTGTTCTTCTGGGAGTTTGAAGGCCGAATTTGACCAATTGCAGAGCCTGAGTGCACTTAAAGTCAACATGAAATTATATTTACTGCAGTATTATCCAATGAAGCAGGACGTTCAGCTCCTAGAAGAAGAAGAAGAAGAAGAAGTGATGGTCACAGAAGCTCTGGTGTTCAGCATGAGAAGGTGTGGATGTTCAACTCCAACTAAATCAAAACAATCATTGCAATGTGTTTGCCAGCTTTTGTTATTTCATGTGACAAATCTTCCTCTTGACTGGGGCACGGCAATAAAAACGGTGAAGCTATTAGAATGATGGCCCATCTAAAGACGGCACCTGTATCAAGCTGACAGCGACTCGACTCCTGTAACCGAACTGATGGAGACGCGAGTGACAGCTCAAGGAAGGCGACCGCTGGCCGAAGGCTGAAGGACTGCAAAATATCTCACAAAAACAGTTTACTGTGGACACGACGTGAAGTAAAGCATCAGTGAAGTTAATCTGTGCAGACAAAGTACCAGCACAGAAGATCTATCTGCACCGGGACGCTTCTTTGGCTTGTCATTTGGGGTTAGAGATGGTTTATTTACAGTATTTTGTGTGATTCATACAGTGATCTGAATGCACAATGCAACAAAATGATCAAATCAAATAACAGTTAAAACCACAGTCACAATTCAATTCAATTCAATTCACATTTATTTGTATAGCGCTTTTCACGATACATATCATTTCAAAGCAGCTTTACAGAGAATGCATGTCAACATTACAAATTAAGAATAATGTAATAATTAATTTACAATCACTGTTAGCAGTTTAACTGAAGGTAGAAGCAATGAGCTCCTGGAAAAATGAATTACATATTAACAATAATTAGGATAGAAATTTGGGAATGTGCATGTTGATCCAGATGATTGCGTCTTCTGAAGTCCTCGCATGAGTTGGCACAACAGAATGAACAGTAAAGAAATGTGTTTATATATATATATATATATATATATATATATATATATATATATATATATATATATATATATAGTTTGATGTTATAAATTGCAAAGATGTAAAATTAAGATAAAGTCTTCCAGTTTTGCTGTTGTTTAGCGGCTCAAACCTGTAAATAAAATTAAAAAAGTCTTTAAAATAAAATTTATTACATCTGACAAAAGATTAAATTAATTAAAAACAACCAAACTTAAAGAAATTAATTAATTAATTCAAAATAATGATGTTTTAATGAGTTTTGTCAGTTGTGTGTGGATGATACTTGTAGTCAAATAAATAACTAAATAAATTATTATTGATTAATTTCAGCTAGTTTCCATATGAAACCAACATTTTTGCCATCATTTTTCATTTTCACTTAAAGTTGAAGTACCTAAAAGTAAAAACAAACTAAAAACAAAAAAAAAACAATAAAAATTACAAAAACAATAAAATTACTAAAACTTTATTTGTTCCAAAATACAATAAAAATAGTGAAATATTATTCCAATGTAAATCAGCTGTTTTCTATGTGAATATATAGTAAAGTGTAATTTATTCCTGTGATCAAAGCTGAATTTTCAGCATCGTTACTCCAGTCTTCAGTGTCACATGATCCTTCAGAAATCATTCTAATATGATGATTTGATGCTCAAGAAACATTTATGATTATTATCAATGTTGAAAACAGTTGTGCTGCTCAGTTGGTAACTGCTTAAGTGATGCAAATGAATAATTGAATCAGAGTATTCACTGAACTCAACCTCTGAAGTGAGTAAAACTAGTCTTTAGGAAAGTTTAAGGCCAGATATGTCACGCCATCATTGAGACGGAGCTGAACGGCTTGATGAAGGTCCACCGGCGGCAGTGTACGGCAAACACAGTGTCCTGAATTCATTCTCTCAGATGCTGTAAGAGCTGAAATACTGTCATCATGTGCACTGGAGTTTTGATGGCATAGAGTGCCGTTTTATCTCCCTATAAATAAAGGATGTGACTTCACTTATAGCGCTTCCTGTAACAGCTGAAGCTCGAAGCAGCATATATTTGTGAAAGTGCAACTGTTCGGACTGAAACCATGTGTTCAATTATTAAGAGAAACGCATCACTATAAACTTTCAATAACCCAAACCCGTCCACCGAAGCTCTGAGATGTTGTTTTCACATTCAAATGTGTGGAATGAAGATTGAGATTTCAGATTTTATTAGTGATCAATGAAATAGGCTAATACTTATACTTAAAAAACGTTAAAAAAAAAAAAATCTGCCAATGTAGTAAAACAAAATACACTCATATTCAAGTCTTCATATCTAATGCATCTCAAGTAAATCTTGTTTCAAGAATTTTTAGATTTTTAGATAATCGACTTAAATGCTCGTAAAGAATAGGATTTTCTGTGTAGGGTGTTGTTTTTGTCATAAATCAAATGCTTTTACTTTCGCCATGTTTATGTTTGCTTCATTTCCCGCTTATGCAACAGTCATAGTATTACAGAATGAAATTAATATTGCAATTAAGCGACTGAAGCCTGTAATTAGAAGCATGATAAAGTAATGTCAGGGCTTGCTGTGTTGTATTTTTTGCTATAGATAAATGATCTGTTATCTTCATTGCTCCACATTGTTGAGAGTGAAATCTGGTAATGAGTGGAAGGATCCCTGCAGTGAGCGTAATGAGAAAAATGACACAGAACAGACAAGGAAAATAGCTAAATGGAAATGATCGAGAACATCAGTGGAAAACAATGCTGCAATTACATTTAGCGGGCACTTTATCAGGTGCATCTGTCTAATAACGGTTAGTAGTTGTGGGTGGTGTGATAAAAATCACAGTATGAGTAGTCACATTAAAGTGACAATATATATGTAACATTTTACAAGAAGGTTCTATTAGTTAATATAAGTTCTTAAAATATCTTATTTTGTGTCCACAGAACAAAGAAAGTCATATTGATTTGGAATGTTCCTTGAGGTTCACTTATAATTTTAACGTTTTCTTAAGGCATAGGAAACAATATCAAAGTCCACTCGCTACAGCATGAGTAAGTGTTTCAAAAACAAACATATAAAACTGTCATTTACAGACAAAACATTATGAAATCATTTATTATGGTTTGTGATGCAGCTGCTGTCAGATCCAATACAGTCGACTGCTTCATCTGTCAACCAAAGTTTCCTTGCAAACTCTCCATTACACTGTGCCTCCGTCAAATGCTCCGAACAAACATATAATCCTCCAACGTGATCCGGGACTCCATTCAAATAAACCATGCACTTGTTTCCGACACTTTGATCCTTCTGAAGTATGTACAGTCTTTTTCTATTTACTTCATACATGAATTAATACATAAACTTAAATTCTCTAAACTTTTTTTAATTACTCCACACAACAACTGGTTTGCATGATATTTCCTTAATTTTCGATCATATTGTATAGTATAGCATATTTTATATTGTTTTAACACATATTCCCTATATTTAAGCTTGTTTAACAAATATCAGAAGTAAAAATTAAACATTTAGAAGTAATTCAAGTGTAATCAACCAGTCTCTGTTGTCTGTTTCCACTGTAACGGCACTGGATCTGGTGCCGGAGATGACTCGTGTTCGGCGGGGGAACTGCTAACTTCAGACTGCTGTCTGCGTTTCACTCGTAGCCGAAAAATGCTGTGACTGACCTGTTAACCTGTCCATAAATAATCAGTGTACAATTCTGAGAACATATTTTAACATCCTAAGTATTTATATTCTGTATTTTTTGATTAAGATCATAAAATTTATGCAAGGCATCAGGTGTTTCCATCACACAAAAAGACACAACACTCATTTAGGAGACTCACATCATGCCCTGTATGTTGCCTTGCATAAAGTTAAATGATATACAGAACAATAACTATTTTTTAGATAAAATAAAATGTACACAAACCTGTATTTTACCGAAGACATGCACCAATTTGATGGAGCTGCACTGCTCTCTCCTGAAGAGGGCGATAAATAATTCAACCCCTGGGTTGTTACGTCTGACCCAGGATCTCAATAATACAAAAACTACCCAAACACTGGGTTGTTACGTCTGACTCAGGATCTGTGTAACACAAAACTACCCAAATGCTGGGTTGTTACGTCTGATCCAGGATCTGGGTAACACAAAAACTACCCAAACGCTGGGTTGTTACGTCTGACTCAGGATCTGTGTAACACAAAACTACCCAAATGCTGGGTTGTTACGTCTGACTCAGGATCTGTGTAACACAAAACTACCCAAATGCTGGGTTGTTACGTCTGATCCAGGATCTGGGTAACACAAAAACTACCCAAACACTGGGTTGTTACGTCTGACTCAGGATCTGTGTAACACAAAACTACCCAAATGCTGGGTTGTTACGTCTGATCCAGGATCTGGGTAACACAAAAACTACCCAAACGCTGGGTTGTTACGTCTGACTCAGGATCTGGGTAACACAAAAACTACCCAGACGCTGTTTTGTTACATCTGACCAAGGATCTGTGTAACACAAAACTACCCAAATGCTGGGTTGTTACGTCTGACTCAGGATCTGGGTAACATAAAACTACCCAAACGCTGGGTTGTTACGTCTGACCCAGGATCTGTGTAACACAAAACTACCGAAATGCTGGGTTGTTACGTCTGACCCAGGATCTGTGTAACATAACAACTACCCAAACGCTGGGTTGTTACGTCTGACTCAGGATCTGGGTAACATAAAACTACCCAAACGCTGGGTTGTTACGTCTGACCCAGGATCTGTGTAACACAAAACTACCCAAACGCTGGGTTGTTACGTCTGACCCAGGATCTGTGTAACACAAAACTACCCAAACGCTGTTTTGTTACGTCTGACCCAGGATCTGTGTAACATAACAACTACCCAAACGCTGGGTTGTTACGTCTGACTCAGGATCTGGGTAACACAAAACTACCCAAACGCTGGGTTGTTACATCTGACCCAGGATCTGTGTAACATAACAACTACCCAAACGCTGGGTTGTTACGTCTGACTCAGGATCTGGGTAACACAAAACTACCCAAACGCTGGGTTGTTACGTCTGACCCAGGATCTGTGTAACACAAAACTACCCAAATGCTGGGTTGTTACGTCTGACCCAGGATCTGTGTAACACAAAACTACCCAAACGCTGGGTTGTTACATCTGACTCAGGATCTGGGTAACACAAAACTACCCAAATGCTGGGTTGTTACGTCTGACCCAGGATCTGTGTAACACAAAACTACCCAAATGCTGGGTTGTTACGTCTGACCCAGGATCTGTGTAACACAAAACTACCCAAATGCTGGGTTGTTACATCTGACTCAGGATCTGGGTAACACAAAACTACCCAAACGCTGGGTTGTTACGTCTGACCCAGGATCTGTGTAACACAAAACTACCCAAATGCTGGGTTGTTACGTCTGACCCAGGATCTGTGTAACACAAAACTACCCAAACGCTGGGTTGTTACGTCTGACCCAGGATCTGTGTAACACAAAACTACCCAAATGCTGGGTTGTTACGTCTGACCCAGGATCTGTGTAACACAAAACTACCCAAACGCTGTTTTGTTACGTCTGACCCAGGATCTGTGTAACATAACAACTACCCAAACGCTGGGTTGTTACGTCTGACTCAGGATCTGGGTAACATAAAACTACCCAAACGCTGGGTTGTTACGTCTGACCCAGGATCTGTGTAACACAAAACTACCCAAATGCTGGGTTGTTACGTCTGACCCAGGATCTGTGTAACATAACAACTACCCAAACGCTGGGTTGTTACGTCTGACTCAGGATCTGGGTAACACAAAACTACCCAAACGCTGGGTTGTTACGTCTGACCCAGGATCTGTGTAACACAAAACTACCCAAATGCTGGGTTGTTACGTCTGACCCAGGATCTGGGTAACACAAAACTACCCAAACACTGGGTTGTTACGTCTGACCCAGGATCTGTGTAACACAAAACTACCCAAACACTGGGGTGTTACGTCTGACTCAGGATCTGTGTAACACAAAACTACCCAAACGCTGTTTTGTTACGTCTGACCCAGGATCTGTGTAACACAAATACTACCCAAATGCTGGGTTGTTACGTCTGACCCAGGATCTGTGTAACACAAAACATTTACATTTACATTTACATTTATTCATTTGGCAGACGCTTTTATCCAAAGCGACTTACAAGTGAGGAATACAACAAGCGAGTCGTTATGACGAGGCAAATAGACAAGAAGTGCTCATAATACAAGTTATAGGCAGTGCTCAGATTATCCTAAGCTACAATAGAGAGGGATTAGAGGAAGTGAAAGGATAGGAATAAGAATTTTTTTTTTTTTTTTTTTTTTTTTTTTAAGATGAGGTTAAGTGCTCACGAAAGAGATGGGTTTTCAGCTGTCTTTTGAATATTGCCAGGGATTCCGCATTCCGGATGAAGGCAGGAAGATCATTCCACCAGCAAGGGACAGTGAATGAGAAACTACCCAAATGCTGGGTTGTTACGTCTGACCCAGGATCTGTGTAACACAAAACTACCCAAACGCTGGGGTGTTACGTCTGACTCAGGATCTGGGTAACACAAAACTACCCAAATGCTGGGTTGTTACGTCTGACCCAGGAGCTGTGTAACACAAAACTACCCAAACGCTGTTTTGTTACGTCTGACCCAGGATCTGTGTAACACAAATACTACCCAAATGCTGGGTTGTTACGTCTGACCCAGGATCTGGGTAACGCAAAACTACCCAAACGCTGGGTTGTTACGTCTGACCCAGGATCTGTGTAACACAAAACTACCCAAACGCTGTTTTGTTACGTCTGACCCAGGATCTGTGTAACACAAATACTACCCAAATGCTGGGTTGTTACGTCTGACCCAGGATCTGGGTAACACAAAACTACCCAAACGCTGTTTTGTTACGTCTGACCCAGGAGCTGTGTAACACAAAACTACCCAAATGCTGGGTTGTTACGTCTGACCCAGGATCTGTGTAACACATAACTACCCAAACGCTGGGTTGTTACGTCTGACCCAGGATCTGTGTAACACAAAACTACCCAAACGCTGGGTTATTATGTCTGACTCAGGATCTGTGTAACACAAAAACTACCCAAACACTGGGTTATTATGTCTGACCACTACTATATGTATACTGTTTATATTCCTCGAGTGGGACGCTCCTCATAATCCTTGGTTCCTGTTTAATTTCCTCTTCCCGCTGGTTGCCTTGGCAACATACGGAGCTTCTAAAAGCTTGAAGTGTTGATGGCATTAGACAAGCGGCCCTGTGTGCATCTTTCATACGCTCACATTGAGTGTAAGCAAACAGCCTCTGCAGATCCATCGTATCACAGTCACTTTCCTCTAACAACCGCATTCTGTCATTCATTCACACAGCGATTAGATCAGAGCTTCCTCAGCTCCGGACTGAATATTCACTGAGGTGGTTTGAGCTCCTCAGCAATTAAAATAACAAAGGTTCTTTTAAGCTGCCGGTTTGAGAGCTCAGTGCCGGCGATTTGAATGGAAATAGAAAACAGGAGGAAATAAGGGAAGTGGAGGACTACTGAAGTCCTTGTCTTTCCTGCAGTTGGACAAACATAATGCTTTAAGACTTTAACCCTCTGCTGCTCTTCGATCATTTTTGACCAAAAAAAATAATTTTTTTTAGAAAATAAAAATAAAATAAAATGGTATGAAACTTGGTAAAAGTTTTGGCACTTGCTATGTGAAAACAAAAAATCATGGACATTATTCGAAAAGGTTAAATGGTCCTGAATAAAATAGTCCTCCTTGCAGTCAAAAATGAGCGCGTTGGAAATTAATCGGAAGCTAATATTATCTAGTGGAAGCGTTTGGTACTGCGCCCAAACAAAATCTTACTAAAAGCTCATTTTTTGAGATATCAACCTCAAATTTGGAACACATCTTGTTTAGATTTGTGGCTTTGAATTTCTTGCAGTTTTAGAGTAAATCATGTTTTTGAAAATATATGTTTCATATAGATATTTAAAATAGTATTTTAATGCATTTTTTCATAATAATAAACTTAAACTTCTATAACTTTTTCATTTTTTTTTTCACTTCAGCAATAATGTGTTCTTTAAAAGAGATCCAACTTCAGTCTGTGATCCAAAGCATTCAAGATTTATGACAGTTTAAATTGGAAATTTCATTTTCAGGTCTATGCTCAAAAAGTGATTAAAGGGGTCATGAACCCATTGACCTCTTATATATCAAAAGCTCAAGGAAACGTTGATTTCTCAACTCATGATCCCTTTAACAGGTAATAAATGGACCAACTATTCATATATATAATTTAGTACCATGAAATCCTCTAAAAATGCAAAATATTAAATAAAAAACATTATCGAACCAAAATATATTACATTAGTTTCATTGAAATAAAATAAAAAATTTTTGGTCATCTTTGACAGCCACGTGAGGAACACCAGAGGGTGCTTTCAGTGCATAAATCAGGTGTTTATAAAAGATAGATGCCTTTTAAATTTTAGGATGGGGTCCAATGTTGATAATGAAGAAGACATGACATTTCTTCATCTTTCACATTACCCTACATCGCTCTGCCTCTGCCATCATCGCTGGGCCATTTTTAGAACACCAGCAGGCTGTAAACAGTGTTACCATGGCAACGTCACCGAGACACACACTGATAAGCGAACTGTACGATCTGATGACAAATAGATCTTTAAAGCGGCAGCGTGGCGAGAATCTGAGCAAAACTCCTCAAGTCTTATTGCTTTGGCTTTCACACCTGAGCTTTTCATGCAGATCTGAGTCCATCTGAGTGTGTTTGATCAGTGTGAAAGTGGTTGTCTGAACTCAGATACGCTGAACAGCGTGTGAACACAATGCGGCCTGACTGTTCTTCCTCAGTGTTTCTGCCTTGTTTTCCAGCACAAATATCTGAACATTCTTAAATCAAGATACATTTACTGGAGAAGAGAAATGACTGAAGATATTAAGACTTTTTTTTAATGAAAAATGTTTCAAAAATGAAGTGAATTTTACACTCTAAAAAATGCTGGGTTAAAAACAACCCAAGTTGGGTTGAAAATGGACAAACCCAGCGATTGGGATGTTTTAACCCAGTGGTTGGGTTAAATTTTATTTAACTCAACTATTGTTTAAATATTAATAAAATGAACCCTAAAATGGCAGATATTTTGATATATTTGTTTTAAGCAGAAACTGTCTTAATTTTGATATTCTTCAGTCATTTCTCTTCTTGTATCTTGATTTAAGAATGTTTAGATGTTTGTACTGGAAAACAAGACAGAAACACTGAGGAAAAACATCGCTTTTTGCTGAAAACAATATCCTTAATAATTTCAGTCTGATCTGAATCATTTTAATGGCACTTTATGAGCGTCACGTGATGCAGCTTTCCAAGTTATTGAGGAATAAATCAGATCAAAACTTGATTACCTGATAAAAAATCTGATGACTAATTTTTTATAAATTTATTATAGCCTATTTATTTGTATTTTAGCCTATATATATGGAAATCTTTTGCATTCACGCAAAATTCACGATCGCGTTGACTGGATTTTGCCCGCGACAATTCGCCGAACAAATAAATGTATAACCACACCTTAAAATGATTACGAAAACCACATATATCACCAACAAAAGAAACTTTACATTATAAGTGGACCTCAGGGAAGGAAATTTAAATAAATGTATGATGTGTCGTGTCCCCTTAAATAATTTTATTTTAGAAAAAGTAAGCCGTCAGTGTTATGTGAGCAGTTAGAAAGCAAACGAATAGAATAGAATCGTGTTGTTTGACTAAACTTGTCAATCGATGAAATGTAGATAGAAAGTCTGTTTGACGGAGTTGTTCTTCCCTCACACTAATGGTGTTTTACTGCTCTCTCCGAGGCATTAATAATTCAGATCCAGACAGAGGTAAGTCACGTCATGTTTTAGAGCAGGGGCTTTCAATCTTTTTGATGCCAATTCTCATCTTATGTGAGAATTTGATAGGCCAGCCTTAACCCGTCTGCGCGGGAAAATTGTGATGTCCTTACATTAATGCACCACTAGATGGCACTCGAGTTTCCTGAGTAATATATATATATATATAGGAAGTAAGTGAGAAGAGTGAGAAAGAATGCTGAGCATGTGCATGCGTTATCCTGCTTGATCATATTAGTTATTAAAGTTTCCTAAGAGGAATACATAGTTTTGTGCTTCTTGTCTTAACAAAAATCTTCCGCCCTCACGCGAAATATCCGATCGTGTGGATTTCCGATCACATTGAAATGAAATTACTGAACGGTAAATGTAACCACACCTTAAAAGTGAAATCAGAACAAAACATTTCTCTTGAGAAACACAGTCCGGTGACAGTTCGTAATTATTTTTCTCATTCGTGCGTTTTTCTACGAATCATAAAATCGCTATTTCATATGATGAGGTATCCTACATTTTTGCGTGAGATCGTTACTAGGGAGTTGTTAAGTTGCCTATAAAAAGTTTGCTTTTTACAGTTACATTTAGAGCTTCAGGATTACATAAAATTATTTAATGAAAATCTGAAATCAAACTGCATCTACACAGGTAATGACAACCACAAATAAAGACAATTAGCCTAATGTCTTGTAAAGGACGGTTATATAAATGTTGAGATTAAACATTATTTAAATCATATTTCTAATGTTCTTTTAACATTATTAGGAAATGATATGCATGTTCACGAGAATGCATATCATTGCCTTTTTAGGGCATATTTACATGCATACTTAAAAACGGAAAAGTTTTTCCTTCGTGTTTTTCGAAAAGTTTCCCTGTTCATGCGGCTAAATGACTAAAACGCTGTATTTACTGTACTGTCGCTTCGTAAAGAAACACTTCTGAACATGCCATAACCTGAACATGTAGCCTAATAAGCATGCGCATGACGTCACAGTTTTCAAAAAATTGTGTTTTTGTAGTTTTTACACAGGCACAATAACGGTATCGTTTTCAAAAACTTGCATTTTGAAACCAATTTTCAAAAGTTTGCGTTTTCAGGCCCCCAAAATGCATTTGTCGTATAAATGATGAATGACCAAAAAGTTTTATTTTTTATTTTTTATGTTTTGCATTTTTAGTTAAAACAGTCTCGTGACCTGTAACGCTGCCTGAATCATAAATCATGCACTGTTCGCTGTTGGCCCGATTGAGCCTGGTTTCTCCCAAGGTTTTTTTCTCCATGCTTATCACTGCATCTGATGTCACCTGATGGAGTTTGGGTTTCTTGCCACTGTCGCCTCTGGCTTGCTTAGTTGGGGACACTTGATATTCAACAATGTTTTTGATCTGCCACATTGACACTGTTGTATGCAAATGTTTTCCCCAGTGCTGATATATAGATAAATTAACTTATTATTGATTTTTACAACCGAATTAATCAATAATGAATTTACTTAAGCTGGACAAAATTATATACCAGTTATCACTGTAAAGCTGCTTTGACACAATCTGCATTGTAAAAAGCGCTATATAAATAAAGGTGACTTGACTTGTGTAAACGGACCCTTAGAACAACGTTTTCGGAACGTCTTCATGATGTTTTTACTTGATGAAAATTCTTCTGAGAACAAGATTTAGGAAGTTTGTTATTGATATTTGCTGAATGTTAATATGAACCTTCTTCAAAGATTACAAATAAACGTTCAAAGAATGTTAGCCTATATTGTGTGTAAAAGAACGTTGTACTAACATTATTATAACCTTTTAAATAACATTCTAATCACAACAAGAAAACTGGACATTCTAATGCTTTTTTAAACATTGCACATCACAGCATTTTTAGAACATAATTTTGTTACTATGCAGATTAAAATGCATTTATCTTTAGAGTGGTATAAAACAAATTTTTAAATAAATAAGGTCAAATTCTAATGTAGTTGGAACAGTTAAACTGCGTAAATGAAAACATGGTGCATCTTTTATGACTGTGTTCATAATTAATTGTTTTCAGAACAACATCTACGGCTCATCGTTCACCTCATTTCTGTTTACACATCCACACTAAAAAATGAAAATTTCACTTATAAAGCTACACATTTTTGAATAGGCTAGACATCTTCAGATACATTGAAATATTTGCATACGCATTATTCAGGTATTTTCATCCGAGGCTACAAACGCAGGCAAACAACAAATGATTTTTCAATCTTTAATCTATTTCCAAACAGAGATATTTCAGGATTCAGGATGGATTCGTCTCTTGGGACGTCGCTTTTGTGTCTCCTGTGTTTAGACTGACTCGATCCGAGCGAGACGTTCATGCCTTCATGATCTCTAAATAATCACATACTGCCAGCTGACAGACATGAAGAACCACACATTCTGACAGCGTCCTGAACGTTTCAAATAGTTTAAAAGCTTGCAAGTTGAAAGGTTATAGTTTGATTCATAGTACTTGGATTTTATAGATGGTAAAAGAATAAAGATTTTCACTCCATGTCACTGATTATTCGCCTGCACTTTAATTACTCTGGAAACACAGTCCTAATGAAGATCCCTGGACCTGAATCATGTTAAAATGCATTTATTTTTATGCTCTAAAAATACATAGATAGACTATATGCTTATAGTCAAATGTCTGGATACATGAGATGATAACTGTGGTGACAGAGACATCTAGTGGTGTGATGTGGAAATTAGATGAATGTCCAACTAAAATGTTTCAGGAAAAACATTTCATGAATGATGCATAAATAATATTCTTGTGCTGATATTTTGAGAACCAAATAACAAACATTCTATTATGATTATACATTCTATTTATAACAAACATTCTATCATTCCATTCAATATGTTACCTGTTCAGAACATTGAGAGAACGTTCTGAGAATGTATCTGGAGCTTCTATACTATAGTAGTTAAGCAGTTTCATCATGCAAACCAGCACAGAAACCTCCTGTAACTTCTGAACGCGCAGGGTTTGATGTAAGTTCCTTCAGATCCACTGAACGCCGGCTCATTGTTTTTCAGTGTGGAGATTCACACAGATATTCCTTGCATTTCCACTCCCAGACCCCCGCTGTGAGGCCGGCCGGAGTGCTTTCTCTCTCCCTGCGGATCTGTGTGTGTGTGTTTGATAGATTAGAAGGTCTTCAGTGTTACACACTCCCATGGTGCTTCTCTGCCCCTCTGTGTCTGTTTCTGTCGTTATTGGAAAGTTGGTTGCTCTGCGTTCCAAAAAAAAAGGCTGCACGCTTTTCCACTCGATCCGCTCTGTAGAATTCATTAAAAATGCTCTGTCTGAAAAATGTGAGGAATTTTGTTTTGTTCCTCTCACATCCTGATCCCTCAGCTCATTGTGAACCCCGCTATAACACACATATATTAATGTGTCTCTTGTTTCTTCTCTTCATGTCGAGCAGAATATGCACTCTCAAAAAAAAAGAGAAAGAGAAAAATTCATTCAGATTTAATGATTAAATGATTGACAGAATTTTCATTTTTGGGTGAATGTCTGAGACCTGATTATTGTGTATTAAAACACATTCAGTTACACTTACATTCGTTTATGCATGACTGACAAATATGCATCACATTAAGTTTATTAGTTTGTTTATTTTAAAACTGTGTAATATATTTTAGATTTCGGTCTATTTCAGAGACTATATTTCATCACATTTAAAATGCCAAAGGAAGGACACACAGCTGCTGAATCACTTATGTCACTGTCTGTCAACACTGAATTCACCGAACCGATGCATCTCTTCTGCACACTGAACTTCAGCGCAAACATCTGCTATTTTAAATTCTAATAATATTTCACAATGTATTTTTGATCATATAAATCCAGCCTTGGTGAGCAGAAAATACTCTTATTTCAAGTAGATAGATATATTGTTCACACCAAACATCTTTTTTCAACCAAATAACCAGTTTTCAGTCATTTATACCTAAATAACGTCAGTACTCAAGTACAAGCCCTAATAGTTACAATGTCTCGATGGCTTAAACTGTAACTCTGGGCTTTAACAGGAACAGATAGAGAAAGTGGTTGAATGTGTATCTCATCCAAAGGTCAAACGTATATAAATCAGCTGTATGAAGGTCAAACATCTGACATGCCGAACACACAGATGTGCTGCTTTAAATCCTGCTCGCATTTTCTGTTTCCATGAGCCTCTCGAGCCATAAAGAAGAAAACATCTTTATGATGATGTTATTTAGGTTGCATTTAACCAGACTTGTCAAGAAGTCCTAGTGTGGTTTGGGTAACCTCTGCAGCAGTATAAATCATCTTTCTCCATTGACAGTCACTCACACATTCTGATGAAACAAGAAAACTTCATGTAGAAGTATTGTTCGTTGTACGAAACCTTATTGTAAAGTTATGTTTGTCTTGGTTTACCATTTTTACCTACTTTTTATTTATACTTATTTAATTTCACTGGGAGTTGCATCCTGTATAACTATGTTTGTGACAAAGAAAATCTTGAATCTTGAACTGCAGTGTAATGGAGCCTATAAGAATTATGTTCATTCCATAAAGCATTATACATCAATCCCTTATGGCCTTATTTTGATTGTTTTTTCTCTTTGCTATTGAATGATTTAGATGAAAAAGTTCATCAAGACAAACTTTGATGTTGGCTTGAGAAATCCTGACCAGACAGTTGAAGTAATTTTAAAAGCTGGAAGTTTAAAGGTTTCCAGTTTGAAGTAGTTTTAAAGGAAACTTTTGCTTTTCTGAAAAACAGACTGATATTCTGGATGATTGCTAGGGTATTCTGGGTGGTTGCTAGGGTGTTGCTATGTGGTTGCTAGGGTATTCTGGGTGGTTGCTAGGGTGTTGCTATGTGGTTGCTAGGGTATTCTGGGTGGTTGCTAGTGTGTTGCTATGCGGTTGCTTGGGTGTTCTTTGTGGTTGCTGAGGTATTCTGGGAGGCTGCTTGGATGTTGCTGTGCTGTTGCTAGGGTACTCTGGGTGGTTGCCAGGGTACTGCTGTGTGAAGGCCATATAGTCTATCAGAAAAACAGAGTGATATTCTGGATGGTTGCTAGGTGGGTATTGCTAGGGTGTTGCTAGGGTATTCTGAGTGGTTGCTAGGAGGTTACTAGGGTGTTGCTATGCGGTTTCTATGGTATTCTGGGCGGTTGCTATGCAGTTGCTATGGTGTCCTTGGTGGTTGTAAGGGTGTTGCTAGGGTATTCTGGGAGTTTGCTAGGATGTTGCTGTTCAGTTGCCTAGGGTACTCTGGGTGGTTGCCAGGGTACTGCTATGTGAAAGCCATACAGTCTATCAAAAAAACAGATATTCTGAATGGTTGCTAAGGTATTCTGAGTGATTGCTTGGGTGTTGCTATGTGGTTGCAACAGCATTCTGGGTGGTTGCTATGGTGTTGCTATGCAGTTACTAGGCTGTTCTTGGTGGTTGCTAGGGTATTCTGGGTTGTTGCCAGGGTATTGGTATGTAAAGGCCATATAGTCTATCAGAAAAACAGATTGGATGTTGCTAGGATGCTGCTATGCTGTTGCTCGGGTATTCAGTGTGGTTGCTATGCAGTTGCTAGGTTGTAATTGGTGGTTGCTATGGTGTTGCTAGGGTATTCTGTGTGGTTGCTATGGTGTCGCTATGCAGTAACTAGGCTGTTGTTGGTCATTGCCAGGGTATTCTGGGAGGTTGCAAGGATGTTTCTGTTTAGTTACTAGGGTCTTCTGGGTTGTTTCTATGGTGTTGCTATGCAGTTACTAGGCTGTTCTTGGTGGAAGAAAAACAGATATTCAGAATGGTTGCTAGGGTGTTGCTAGGGTATTCTGAGTGGTTTCTAGGGTGTTGCTATGTGGTTGCTAGGGTACTCTGGGTGGTTGCCAGGGTATTGCTATGTGGTTGTTCTGGATTGTTGCTGTGCATTTCAGAAGACCTGTTTGTGCCAAACTTCTGGATGTTTATCTTGCTCTTCTTCATGGCAGAAAAAGATAAAGATGTCTGTTTGAATGCAAGGCTTATTTAAACTCCAGATTATAACATTTGAACTTTTAAAAGCGTATCATATCAATTCAGCATTCAAAGTTTTACTAATTCTCTTTTTTTGCTATAAAAACTCTACACACTCCATAAAGCCGGGCTGCTGTTTGTCAGAATCTACAGCAATAAATGAGAAAATCCTTGTCAAAGAGGGACGCAAAACAAACTTTCCAGGTCTCCATGGCGATGTTTTAAACTCATGATGTAATCATTCCAGTCACGTAGTTCAGACTCTCCCGGGGGTTTTCTCTCATCTGTTGCCTCACAATTCCTTTGGATTTGAAGTTTGTAGCCATCAATGGAGCGTCTTTACCTATTTCCACCAAACATGTATTTGTAAAGCTTCTGTTGCGGCACTAAAGGAAGGACTTCAGCTCAATGAGGTTCTTTGAAAACAGAGAGTATTTTCTTCAGCGGAGGTGCTTCAGATGAGGACGGAAGCTTTAGGCCTCTTGAGGGAAATAATTAAAGGGATACCATACCATTTTAGTATCATTAATACAGCTGTAACACGGTTAGTAGTTGTGGGAAGAAGGAGGCGGGAACCGGCGAACGTTCAACAAAACTTTAATTCAAAATAAACAAAGAACAAAACGAAAGTAATGCCGGCAGACCCTCGCGGACGTCTGCCGGCCACACAAACATAATAAAACATAAAATAAAGTCCAGGCCTGGTCCTCTCTCGTCCTTCATTGTAGTCGCTCCTCCTTTTATGCCTCCGGAGCTCCTCCGTGAGAGACTCGAGGCCGGCACGCCTCGCAGGTGACGCTCATTATCACTAGCGTCACCGGCCTCGCGCCGTTCCCTCACGGCTCTCGCCCGCCCTGCTCGTCACATACCCCCAACGCCCCTCGCAGGCCGGGGGGTACCTCCGAGACTGCGCTCTACTCCCCCCCGGGGCCTGTCTCGGCGGCCGCAGCACCTGGGGGTAAGGACAGACGAGACGAGAGAAAGGAGACGGAAGCAAGGGGAGCGACAGGACGAGAGAGGGGAGAGAGGAAAAAGAAAGAAAAAAAAAAATTCTTGGTCCGGTTCCCCGACACACTGCCGCTCGGTCCTCAGCCTGCCAAGAGGCTCTTTCTCGCGGTGCCATGCGGTGGCACTGGACGCTCGGTGGACGGCCCGATCCTCGACCGCCTCCTGGCGGCCGGCGATGGCTCCTCCGACTGAGGGCAGCCGGCAGCGAGTCCCCCGTCCCCTGCTCCTCCCCTTCATGGCGGACGGCAGCAGGCTCCGGCCCACGGCAGACGGCGGCGACTCCTCCGCTCCCTCCAGGTCCAGGACGGCAGCCACCCCACCTCGGCCCAGGAGCACGGCATCCGGGTCTCCGTCCCACCTTTCACTAGGCTCCAGTACCACCGCCTCGGGCAGCCTCTCGCGGTCTACACACACTCCCGCGCTGCCCGAACTCCGCAGCACCGCGATCCCCCTCAGCAGCGAGGGCTCTTCGACAGCATGTCCCTCCTTCCTCCCGGGTTTCGGCACCAATGTAACACGGTTAGTAGTTGTGGGAAGAAGGAGGCGGGAACCGGCGAACGTTCAACAAAACTTTAATTCAAAATAAACAAAGAACAAAACGAAAGTAATGCCGGCAGACCCTCGCGGACGTCTGCCGGCCACACAAACATAATAAAACATAAAATAAAGTCCAGGCCTGGTCCTCTCTCGTCCTTCATTGTAGTCGCTCCTCCTTTTATGCCTCCGGAGCTCCTCCGTGAGAGACTCGAGGCCGGCACGCCTCGCAGGTGACGCTCATTATCACTAGCGTCACCGGCCTCGCGCCGTTCCCTCACGGCTCTCGCCCGCCCTGCTCGTCACAACAGCTTTATGATATTTTGAAAAAAAAAAAAAATTTTAATTTTAGTTTTGTCTGCTCTTTGTCCATTTTATTAGTTATTAGTTTAACACTTTACTTAAAGGCTTTGTATATAATGCATTATAAAAGTATTTTAATGCATTAATTATGAACCTTATGATGCATTGTATGATCTCATTAGAAAGTATAATGCACTGAAACTAGTGCTGTCAAATCGATTCATCGCGATTAATCGCATCTAACATAAAAGTTTGTAAATATACACTGCCCTCCAAAAGTTTGGAAACACCCCTGGCAAAGTGTGGTTTTGGACGATATCAGCATAAATCCTTATCATTTTTTGGTGCAAATACATTACAGTAACTTATTATCACTGAAGACCATCAATAATAATTTTCATTTTGATTACATAATAATGGCAATATATACATGTCAAAATCAGTCATGCCCCTTTGCCAGCTGTGATGCTGGTTACTGGTTTAAACTTGGTCCAGGTTTGTAAAAGATCTTTTGGTCAGCACACCTTAATATCTTCAACAATTGATTGCCAATTAAGTTTAGAATACAATGAACCAATCAGAACCCAGTTTAGGTCAGATAGCTGCTAATGCTGGATATTTTGATGAATCGAAAATTTAAGTTTTTTCTATGTATAAACTGTTTATGTAATAAAATATGTTTTCGTAGTTTGTGTTGTCCCTTATCAGTGCAAAATTATCACAAATTAAAAAGGATTCATGCCAATATTGTCCAAAACCCCACTTTTCTAGGGCGTTTCTAAACTTTTGGAGGGCAGTGTAACAGTGCTGTCAAATCGATTAATCGTGATTAATCGCATCTAACGTAAAAGTTTGTAAATATAACAGTGCTGTCAAATCGATTAATCGCGATTAATCACATATAAACAAACGTTTGTAAATACATGTGCATATATATTCACTTGCACAAATCGATTAATCGCGATAAATCACATATAAACAAAAGTTTGTAAATATGTGTGCATATATATTCACTTACACAAATCGATTAATCGCGATTAATCGATTATAAACAAAAGTTTGTAAATATGTGTGTGCGTGTGTGTATATACACTTTCACAAATTGGTTAATCTCGATTAATCACATATAAACAAAAGTTTGTAAATATGTGTGTATATCTTCACTTACACAAATCGATTAATCGCGATTAATCACATATAAACAAAAGTTTGTAAATATGTGTGCATATATATATATATTCACTTACACAAATCGATTAATCGCGATTAATCGATTATAAACAAAAGTTTGTAAATATGTGTGTGTGTGTATATACACTTTCACAAATTGGTTAATCGCGATTAATCACATATAAACAAAAGTTTGTAAATATGTGTGTATATCTTCACTTACACAAATCGATTAATCGCGATTAATCACATATAAACAAAAGTTTGTAAATATGTGTGCATATATATATTCACTTACACAAATCGATTAATCGCGATTAATCACATATAAACAAAAGTTTGTAAATATGTGTGCATATATATATTCACTTACACAAATCGATTAATCGTGATTAATCGATTATAAACAAAAGTTTGTAAATATGTGTGTGTGTGTGTGTGTATATACACTTTCACAAATTGGTTAATCGCGATTAATCACATATAAACAAAAGTTTGTAAATATGTGTGTATATCTTCACTTACACAAATCGATTAATCGCGATTAATCACATATAAACAAAAGTTTGTAAATATGTGTGCATATATATATTCACTTACACAAATCGATTAATCGTGATAAATCGATTATAAACAAAAGTTTGTAAATACGTGTGTGCGTGTATATACACTTTCACAAATTGGTTAATCGCGATTAATCACATATAAACAAACGTTTGTAAATATGTGTGTATATCTTCACTCACACAAATTGATTAATCGCGATGAATCGTATCTAACAAAAATTTGTAAGTGTGTGTATGTATATATATGTTCTTACACAAATCGATTAATCGCATCTAACATAAAAGTTTGTAAATACGTGTGTGTGTGTGTGTGTGTGTGTGCGTGTGTATTCACTTACACAAATCGATTAATCGCAATTAATCGCATCTGACAAATGTTTGTAAATATATGTGTGTTTATATTTTTTACTTACACCAATCGATTAATTGCGATTAATCACATCTTAAATAAAAGTTTATTTGTATTTATTTAAAATTTATGTGTGCATATATATGTCACGGTTCCCTTTTGTTCTGAACTCCATTTCCCATCATCCTCCCTGGCCCACACCTGCACTCACTTCCTCATCACCTCCTGAACTGCAAATCAAATCTGTTCCCCATCAGAAAATTATATATATATATATATATATATATATATATATATATATATTTACAAACTTTTATGTTTAGATGCGATTAATCGATTTGACAGCACTAATTAAAACACATGACAAACAACCAATTTCAGATGTAACAAGGAATCTGCAAAAATGATAGTGCATTTTAACTTATTCATGAAAATATTTAATGCATTATAATGTAAATTATGAATACCTTTATATTGCGTTATACATCAATTATTAAGTGTTACCTTTAATATGTCTATTTAGCTTGTATTACTTTTATTTGAGCTTTTGTTTAATTATTTTTAGTTGAATCATTTTACTTAAGCTTAAGCTAAATTTTAAATGTTGCCCTGGCAACTTACTGAAATATTTAATGAAATTTTATTTTAGTTAAAGTAATTTTTTATTAGTTTTAGTTTCTAATAATAACACTGATACATATCAGTAAACGTTTGATTTAGTACAAATGAATACTGCAGTTTTTGCTGGAGAGACACTCAAAGGTATTTCAAAGATTGTGGAGTATTTTAACACACGTTTTTAACACACTGAGGGGGTGTGGAAGGGTTTAAAAGGTCTCGATCACATCAGCACATCCTAGTCAAGCCAACGATTACATCTTCATCATCATAATGACCTTTGGCACAATTAAAGCTACTCAGTCATGGCCAAAATAACAAAACAAGTTCACTTACGCTCAGTTATTTTAAGCCTCGATCCAAAACAAACATCTGTTTTTGCATGCTTGAAGTCTCAGAGGACATCGGATGCTTTTGTAATAGCGAATAACCAATAAAAGACTGAAATACACACCAAAGCTCTTGACAGTGATCTTGGAGTTTGTCACGTGCCTACAGCATTGGGAACAATCTGAAAAACTCTCATAGGTATAAAAATCGAGACCCTGAAAAAACTGTTCCTGAGAATCCTGCCCTCGATTCTTTCTTCGATTTTCCATTCACTAAAGCCATTTGGCCTCTTCTGAAAGGGCTTGTGATTCGGGTGCTTCAGGCTCCTTGGATACGAAATGCTGGATCATTCAGCTCTTGAAGGCCTTGAAGCTCAATCTGCCAGTGATGCTCCATGAATACCGATTAGATCAGAGCACAACTCAACTCGCTCTTAGTCTGAACTGCTGCGATTCTCATGATCTATATTAACCTTCAACGATGTGTCAGTCAAAGCAATAAATAAGGCAACTAATAGATGATGAATTATGTTATTTACAGTGAATGAACTGGTCATGTTGTGACTAGTCAACTTATAAAATAGTCAGCTAATATTTGACATTTGAACTGATATTATTTGCATAATATATTAGTATTATTATCGTTGGCAATAATTATTAGTATTATTATCGTTTGCATTAACATTAATAATAATAATGCAATAATTGATAATTATACTTATTATTAATTATTATTATTATTATTAATAATAGTTATTATTATTATTAATAAAATTTCAGCTAATAAGAATATCAGCTAATATTTGGCATTTTAACTTATATTATTTGTATAATAATAATAATGACATTAAAATACCAACTAATATTTGACATTTGAATAATAATAATAATAATAATAATAATAATATATTATTATAATTATTATTAAAATTATTATTATTATTATTATTATTATATCATCATCATTGGTATTAACATTAATAATAATGTAATAATAATAATAATAATAATAATAATAATAATAATTATTATTAAAATATCAGCTAATAATGAAATTATCAGGAAACATCTGACATTTAAACTTATGTATTTATACCTTTTTTATATGTTTTTTATATGTATGTATAATAATAATAATAATTATTATTATTATTGATATTAACATTAATAATGTAATAATAATTTTTAAATATTATTCAAATAATACAAGTTCAAATGTCAAATATTAGCTGATATTTTATTATTATTATTATAATTATTATTATTAATACAATATCAGCTAATAAGAATATCAGCCAATATTTGGCATTTGAACTTATATTATTTGCATAATAATAATGATAATAATGATGATGGTTAATAATAATAATAATAATAAAATATCAGCTAATATTTGACATTTTAATTTGTATTATTTGAATAAGAATAAAAATTATTATTATTATTATTATTATATCATCATCATTGGTATTAACATTAATAATAATGCAATAATAATAATAATTATTATTATTAATAATAAATATCAGCTAATAATTAAATTATCAGGAAACATTTGACATTTGAACATTATTTGTATAATAATATTAATAATTATTATTATAATTTTGATATTAACATTAATAATGTAATAATAATAATAATAATAATAATAATAATAATTATTATTATTATTATTAATACAATTTCAGCTAATAAGAATATCAGCTAATATTTGGCATTTGAACTTATATTATTTGCATAATAATAATGATAATAATGATGATGGTTAATAATAATAATAATAATAATAAAAATAAATTATCAGCTAATATTTGACATTTGAACTTGTATTATTTGAATAATAATAATAATAATAATAATAATTATTATTATTATTATTATTATTATGTCATCATCATTGGTATTAACATTAATAATAATGCAATAATTATATTAATAATTATTAAAATAAATATCAGCTAATAATGAAATTATTAGGAAACATTTGATATTTAAACATATTATTTGTATAATAATAAAATATTATTATTTTTAATAATATTAACATTAATAATGTAATAATAATATAATTTCAGCTAATAAGAATATCAGCTAATATTTGGCATTTGAACTTATATTATTAGCATAATAATAATGATAATAATAATTAATAATAATAATAATAATAATAATAATAATAAAATATCAGCTAATATTTGACATTTGAACTTATTCTTATGAAATAATATTTATAATTTTCAAAATGTTCAATGTTCAATTTTCAATAAAATAATATTTGTTATTATTATCATTGATATTAGCTTTATTGTTATTATTATAAAATTATGTTCTTCTGATGTTCTTCCTCTTCAGCAGGAGGTCGAGCCAGTCCGGCAGTGGGAGGGGGAGGGGAGGGTAATCCCTGCTGCTGACGTCACGCGCCCGTGCACCTACTGCACTCAGAGTTGCGCGTGAGCGTGTCAGTCAGTCTGCGCTCGCTCGCGGAGTCGGTGTTCCCGTTACCCGTGAAACACTCAACAGTTGATGCCACTGCTGCAGAAGTGCTGGGACGCTTGAAAAATGGGTATGTGAACTTGACAAGCAGTTTATTAAATGCAATTCCAAAGTTTAAGCGTTTTTCCCTCAGACGGTGAAAGTTTACGCGCGCGACTGCTTTGGAGATACGCGTCTTTCGCTCTTTGTTTCTCTGCAAAGTCTTTGTATTTCTTTGACACAGTTCGAGCGGTCAGCATTAGTCTAGGTAACTGAGCAGCTCTGAGAAGTGAGATTATGGATTACACTAAAGAGATTTCCAACCGCAACCGCATCTCGTGTCAGCTGTAAACGAGAGTAGACTGAGGTGAACGCAATCACAGCCTGCAGTTTGACAGCAGTTTGCTATTATTGTTTTTCTGTTGCACAGCTAACAAAAATAAGTTATTAGAGCGTTTTCATAACGTTCCCATTAAGTAACGAAAACGTTCAGTTTGTTTAAAATGTTTTAAAACGTGGTTATTCGAACGTTAAGGAAACATTTGATTTTAGTTATTTTTGAATGTTCCCTGAACGTTTAGGAAACATTCGAAATGTATAATTCTGGGAACGTTACTTTTGAATGTTCCCTGAACGTTCTAAACGTCAGTTTTTAAAAACATTATTTTTTTTATTTTGCAACATTAAAGGGAAAGTTACTTTTAAATGTTCTCTGAACATTGTGAAACAAGTAGTAACATTTAAAACATCTAAAACGTCTCAGAAAAAAATTACAGTACATGAACGATGTATAAATAATGTTTTGTGCTAACGTTTTGAGAACATTAAAGACCAGATAACTTTGAAACAAAGATTCTATTAACGTTACTGGAAGAACTTTTGCTCATAAGTTTGAGAGAACCTTGAGAGAACGTTCTGAGAACGTTAGCTGGTGGTTCACTTGCGATTAAGAAAATTGAATTTTCCATTCATTTGAATGTAGTCCGCCTCATTAGGATTGTTTGTTTTAAAGGGTTAGTTCACCCAAAAATGAAAATTCTGTCATTAATTACTCTCCCTCATGTCGTTCCACACCCGTAAGACCTTCGTTCATCTTCAGAACACAAATTAAGATATTTTTGATGAAATCCGATGGCTCCTGCATAGCCAGCAATGACATTTCCTCTCTCAAGAGCCATTAATGTACTAAAAACATATTTAAATCAGTTCATGTGAGTACAGTGGTTCAATATTAATATTATAAAGCCATGAGAATATTTTTGGTGCGCCAAAAAAACAAAATAACGACTTATATAGTGATGGACGATTTCAAAACACTGCTTCAGGAAGCTTCGGAGCGTTATGAATCAGTGTGTCGAATCATGATTCGGATCGCGTGTCAAACTGCTGAAATCACGTGACTTTGGCGCTCCGAACCGCTGATTCATAACGCTCCGAAGCTTCCTGAAGCAGTGTTTTGAAATCGGCCATCACTAAATAAGTCGTTATTTTGTTTTACCAAAAAACGTATGAGATCATACAAGTCAGGTTGTACGAATTAGCCACCTCGTAAAATACGTACGAATTGCCGTGAGATCGGCTTGGTCTAATCTGACAAGCTTCTACCAATTTTGCAGCAAAATACCGAAGAGTTTAGTAGGATGCAAAAACTTTGGCATCAACAGCAAAAGAAATATAAGGCGTTTTATCTTCCCTTTCAAGTCTGATTATATGATTAGTTGCATTTAGTTTGCATTGTTTTCGCCAGCTGCATCTGACCCATCAGTTGTGCTTTAGTCTCGATATAAAGTCTTGTATAATATGTCCTGCACATGTTTGAATAGATGTGGAGGATTTGAGCGAGCAGAATAGTCTGTATTGTGTCGGCTCTCTGGGTTTCCACTCTCAAACAGGCAGATGAGGAGAGAGAGGCGCCACTTCCACGGATGTTTACCACTATTTAAAAGCTCCCGACTGAATTATGAGCTTTGGGACACTAAGAAGGGCTGTAGGCCAGATGGGCTGTAGCACTGAGACTCTGTCTGTCTCGTTCAGACCTCAGGAATCTGTCTCATCACTTGGTTATCCGATTAACCTGTTTTTAGTTTCAACACGATCACTATAGCATTTCTAGTAGTTCTTATGATATATATTTGCAGTGTTTATTATATTAACTTCCCCTCCCTCTTGTAGCGACATCTCTTTTCTTCTCTGATGACTTCACAAACAAGAACAAACCTACATTTGTTCTTGTTTGCGAAGCAGTTTCACTTGGATATACGTCACAATAGAGAAGAAAAGAGGAGCACAACTTCCATTTCATGCTGAATTTAAAGGATTAGTTCACTTCAGAATGAAAATTTCCTGATAATTTACTCACCCCCATGTCATCCAAGATGTTTAGGTCTTTCTTTCTTCAGTTGAAAAGAAATGAAGGTTTTTGATGAAAACATTCCAGGAAAGAAAGACATGAACATCTTGGATGACATGGGGGTGAGTAAATTATCAGGAAATTTTCATTCAGAAGTGAGCTAATCCTGTAAAGCAATAGTTCAGCCAAAAACAAAACTTCTATCATTACTTACTCACCTCAGAGTTGTTTCCAAACCTGTATGCTGTTATTTTTTTTCCTTGGAAAACAAAGGTAGATGTTTTGAAGATGTTCTATTGAGAAAATAACAACTTACAGGTTTGGAATGAGTTAATTTGCTGAATTATTGCTTTGAATGCTTGTTGGTGATAACATCTTGTTTTTATTTACTCTTTGAAGTACAAAAGCGCTTCCTCGTTAAGTCGACGTCGTTTCATCCTTTGTTTTTTATGGCATGAACTGAGGCGTGTGTTTCGAGTTCTCCAGAAATGTGGCAGGAACGGAAAAGCAGACAAAAACAGAACCGGCTTGATTCGGCCCGTCGCAGCTGACAGTGTGAGAATGCGTGAGAGAGAGAGCATTGGTTTGTTCTCGCTCACAGCACTGGCTTTGTGCATCTAGTTCATTGGCCGTGTCTTTGTGTGACTCCAGAGACTGTTAACGTGAAGTAGGTCCAGTGTTATGGGACGTCCTGAAGAGAATAAAGCCAGTGAATGAGGGGCCTCCTTCAATGAAGTGAGTCCTGCGCTGCAGCTGCATGCAATCTATAGTTAGACAAACAGGCCTTACTGTTACTCTAATGATAGACGTTTGATTCTGTGGATATTTTACAGATTTATGAATGGCTGTTTTTGTGTTATACAGAATGTGAGTGTTTCTCACAAAATAATGAGTCTTCTTAATCCGATAATGCTTAATAAGCCGACAATGCGTGTGGCAACACTATTGAAACACCCATGCAATCTCATTCCTAAATGACAACAATTCTTCTACGTCTGTTAAACCTTTACATAATCACACTGAAACATTGAAATATGCGTTGGCGCCGCCACTGAGCCAGAGAAAGTATTTTATCAAAGTTAAAGTACTGGATAAAAGTTTATAGTTTTGATATAAACACTGATGTCTATGGTAGGGATCAAAATAGAGCAAATCACCTTTGAAAGTAACTTGGCGCTTCAAATAACTATTGTATCAATTATATTGTTACACCAGTAGGTGGCGACAAATAACTTAAAAATGTATGTTATTGAATCATTCAAGAAATTTGTTCAAAAATACTGATTCATCCAGTAATGAAACAAGTGAAGTGTTTATGAGTGAGTCATTGAATCATTCATTCAAGAGATTTGTTCAAAAACGCTGATTTAACAAGTGAAGTGTTTATGAGTGAGTCATTGAATCATTCATTCATGAGATTTGTTCAAAAAACGCTGGTTCATCCAGTAATGGAAACAAGTGAAGTGTTTATGAGTGAGTCATTGAATCATTCATTCAAGAGATTTGTTCAAAAACGCTGATTCATCCAGTAATGAAACAAGTGAAGTGTTTATGAGTGAGTCATTGAATCATTCATTCAAGAAATTTGTTCAAAAATGCTGATTCATCCAGTAATGAAACAAGTGAAGTGTTTATGAGTGAGTCATTGAATCATTCATTCAAGAGATTTGTTCAAAAACGCTGATTTAACAAGTGAAGTGTTTATGAGTGAGTCATTGAATCATTCATCCATGAGATTTGTTAAAAAAAACGCTGGTTCATCCAGTAATGGAAACAAGTGAAGTGTTTATGAGTGAGTCATTGAATCATTCATTCAAGAGATTTGTTCAAAAACGCTGATTCATCCAGTAATGAAACAAGTGAAGTGTTTATGAGTGAGTCATTGAATCATTCATTCAAGAGATTTGTTCAAAAACGCTGATTCATCCAGTAATGAAACAAGTGAAGTGTTTATGAGTGAGTCATTGAATCATTCATTCAAGAAATTTGTTCAAAAATACTGATTCATCCAGTAATGGAAACAAGTGAAGTGTTTATGAGTGAGTCATTGAATCATTCATTCAAGAGATTTGTTCAAAAACGCTGATTTAACAAGTGAAGTGTTTATGAGTGAGTCATTGAATCATTCATCCATGAGATTTGTTCAAAAAAACGCTGGTTCATCCAGTAATGGAAACAAGTGAAGTGTTTATGAGTGAGTCATTGAATCATTCATTCAAGAGATTTGTTCAAAAACGCTGATTTAACAAGTGAAGTGTTTATGAGTGAGTCATTGAATCATTCATCCATGAGATTTGTTCAAAAAAACGCTGGTTCATCCAGTAATGGAAACAAGTGAAGTGTTTATGAGTGAGTCATTGAATCATTCATTCATGAGATTTGTTCAAAAACGCTGATTCATCCAGTAATGGAAACAAGTGAAGTGTTTATGAGTGAGTCATTGAATCATTCATTCAAGAAATTTTGTTCAAAAACACTGATTCATCCAGTAACGAAACAAGTGAAGTATTTATGAGTGAGTCGTTGAATCATATGAGTGACTCATTGAATCATTCATTCATGAGATTTGTTCAAAAACGCTGATTCATCCAGTAATTAAAAAAGTAAAGTAATAAACGGCATAAAAATAAATCGATCGACCAACCTAGATTTTTGCCAATTACCCTGATTTCGCCGGGCATGTAAACACCCTAACCTCGTTCTGTCTTTCGCATGTAAACCGGTAAAACGGGTTATTTCAATAAACTGATTTTTGGTAGTTATCAGCGTATTGGTGTGCATGTAAACATGCTCACAGTGGAATTTCAGGGTTAATTCACTAATTCACTTTGATTCAAATGGCAACTTGTACGTTCTTGAGTCTTTTTGACTAACTCATTAAAAGAACTGGTTCATACGAATCATTTGTAATTGAATCGGAACACAGATCTTGTCGTATGTTAGTGGTTGTATGCAGCCTGCAAAGACATCGCATTAGAAAAGTTTGTCTATTTATTTGTCTTTGTGGTACACCCCATTTTAATTATTTAACAATTTAATATATATATTTTTTGCACAGCATTGTGAACTTACACTTCTTTACATTGTATTTTTTTTTTATTTCTTTGAACCTTTTTATGATTCATTTTTTTGTATAGCACATTACTTTGAAATGTGCTTTATAAATAAACCTAAAATTGCTTAACAGTGAGTTAGAACAGATCACAACAAGCCAGAATCTGAACTCTAGCCTCAGTTCTTTCTGTGGCTGTTTTCGATCTCTTGTGGAAAGTCATTTTTTAAGCACGACATAATGGACTCCTGGAAAGATTTAGTCACTTTTAAGCATTTACATTTTGCCAGCGCTGCCTCAGTGTTTACAACATCTAGACCAGCATGAGCATCACATTGGCTTGTAATAGAAATGTTTTGATTTGATTCACAGGAGAGTTTATATAATTAAAATCTCTGGGTGTGGTTGTATTTATGTTGTTTGATTTGGTGGTTGTTTCATAGTGTGTCATGTTTTTGAAGAAATATGTCATCTATTTGTGTCGGCTGATGCCTCTCTCCTGCGATGTGTCAGTGTGGTTTTCCTAAAGTCAACATTAAATCCTAATTTACACTTTTCCATAACCCATGTTTCTTGTCTTATTGTGCATGACGGTTCATCATTGCACTTTGTTCCAAAGAAAAATGCTGTAATGTTTTATCAAAATGCTCCACATCTGAAATTCTCCTGGCCTTCCAGATACAGTACGTAACACCCATTTTTTTTTCCAATAAATTTGATTTATTTGATTCAATTTTATGACCAGTTTCGATCGAAAAAGCATCACATTATAGAAGTTAAATGGGTTGCAAATGGCATTTCATGTTGACTTTAAAGGGTTAGTTTACCCAAAATTTAAAATCTTGTCATCATTTTCTCATCCTCATGCTGTTCCAAACCTGGGAGACTTTTATTTTCGAAACACAAATGAAGATATTTTAATGAAATCTGAGAGCTTCAGCAAGAACCAGTGAGGTTCATTCTCGTGTTACGCAACACATTTGAGCTTCATTTTCTATGAATTTCAACCTGTTACGACATGCACTCCTATATTAGCTTGACGTTTGACCCTTAGCACTTGAGGTGAACCTTGGGGAGGTTGCTTGCCATTGGTCTGCTGAGCCTGGGTATTATTAACTGGAGTTCATATAAAATTAAAACAAACAAAACATTTTAAATAATAATCAAAATAAAACATATTTAAATGTTTTATTATGCTACCTCCATGTCATGTGACCATTAATCAGATAACCGGGAACATGAAAATGTGTTAATTTTTTTATATTAAATATTTTAAATATTAAAATCTCAGAGGGACTTCAAGTAAATAAAACAAGTGGAGTATTTATGAGTGAGTCATTGAATCATTCATTAATGAGATTTGTTCAAAAATGCTGATTCATCCAGTAATAAAACAAGTGAAGTCTTTATAAGTGAGTCATTGAATCATTCATTCATGAGATTTGTTCAAAAACGCTGATTCATCCAGTAATGAAACAAATTAAGTCTTTATGAGTGAGTCATTGAATCATTCACTCAAGAGATTCATTCAAATACGCTGATTCATCCAGTAATGAAACAAGTGAAGTCTTTATGAGTGAGTCATTGAATCATTCACTCAAGAGATTTGTTCAAAAACGCTGATTCATCCAGTAATGAAACAAGTGAAGTATTTATGAGTGAGTCATTGAATCATTCATTCAAGAGATTTGTTCAAAAATGCTGATTCATCCAGTAATGAAACAAGTGAAGTATTTATGAGTGAGTCACTGACTCATTCATTCATGAGATTTGTTCAAAAACGCAGATTCATCCAGTAATGAAACAAGTGAAGTCTTTATGAGTGAGTCATTGAATCATTCATTCAAGAGATTCGTTCAAAAACGCTGATTCATCCAGTAATGAAACAAGTGAAGTATTTATGAGTGAGTCATTGAATTATTCAATTATCTTTATAAGTGAGTCATTGAATCATTCATTCATGAGATTTGTTCAAAAACGCTGATTCATCCAGTAATGAAACAAGTGAAGTCTTTATGAGTGAGTCATTGAATCATTCATTCAAGAGATTCGTTCAAAAACGCTGATTCATCCAGTAATGAAACAAGTGAAGTATTTATGAGTGAGTCATTGAATTATTCACTCAAGAGATTTGTTCAAAAACGTTGATTCATCCAGTAATGAAACAAGTGAAGTATTTATGAGTGAGTCATTGAATCATTCATTCATGAGATTTGTTCAAAAACGTTGATTCATCCAGTAATGAAACAAGTGAAGTATTTATGAGTGAGTCATTGAATCATTCATCCAAGAGATTTGTTCATTAATGCTGATTCATCCAGTAATGAAACAAGTGAAGTCTTTATGAGTGAGTCATTGAATCATTCATTAATGAGATTTGTTCAAAAATGCTGATTCATCCAGTAATGAAACAAGTGAAGTCTTTATGAGTGAGTCATTGAATCATTCATTCAAGAGATTTATTCATTAATGCTGATTCATCCAGTAATGAAACAAGTGAAGTCTTTATGAGTGAGTCATTGAATCATTCACTCAAGAGATTTGTTCAAAAACGCTGATTCATCCAGTAATGAAACAAGTGAAGAATTTATGAGTGAGTCATTGAATCATTCACTCAAGAGATTCATTCAAAAACACTGATTCATCCAGTAGTGAAACAAGTGAAGTCTTTATGAGTGAGTCATTGAATCATTCACTCAAGAGATTCATTCAAAAACGCTGATTCATCCAGTAGTGAAACAAGTGAAGTATTTATGAGTGAGTCATTGAATTATTCACTCAAGAGATTTGTTCAAAAACGTTGATTCATCCAGTAATGAAACAAGTGAAGTATTTATGAGTGAGTCATTGAATCATTCATTCATGAGATTTGTTCAAAAACGTTGATTCATCCAGTAATGAAACAAGTGAAGTATTTATGAGTGAGTCATTGAATCATTCACTCAAGAGATTCATTCAAAAACACTGATTCATCCAGTAGTGAAACAAGTGAAGTCTTTATGAGTGAGTCATTGAATCATTCACTCAAGAGATTCATTCAAAAACGCTGATTCATCCAGTAGTGAAACAAGAGAAGTCTTTATGAGTGAGTCCTTGAATCATTCATTCAAGAGATTCGTTCAAAAACACTGATTCATCCAGTAACAAAACAAATAAAGTAATAAACGGCATAAGAATAAATCGATCGACCGACCTAGATTTTTGCCAATCACCCTGATTTCGCCGAGCATGTAAACACTTTAACCTGCGTTCTGTCTTTCGCATATAAACCGGTAAATTGGATTATTTCAATAAACTGATTTTTATTTTAAATATTTTTGGGAATCCCTGTTGTTCGAGGTTTGGTGATGGAAAGTTCAAAGCAAAAGTATTTGATCTTCCACCGTAACGCTAAAGAAACAAATATGGCATGATATGTCCTGCTTGGTTGTTGCTCCTATAATATTCATCTCATCCCAAAAGTAGTTCACTGGTCCTGTCCATCATGTTTATTTGTTTCTGTTCATAATCACAGTGCACACAAAGAGGAGCATTGTGAATTGTGATATGAAATAATATGGAAGCGGCGGTGCCGAGTGGGAGTGCTTGCTCAAGCATGGCCAATTTCCCTCACATTTGGGCATCAAAGGACCATTCAGAAGACAAGAGGGGCAAGAGCGAGTCGAATTTGCGGCGCTGCCCTGAATCATTTCAGAGCCACGTGATGGAGTTGGCAAGAGCTCAAAAGTGTTCATCACAACTTTATTAATTAGTTGCCTATCTTAGACTTCAGTGGTTTGGCCTTTCCAATCCAAATGTCAGTGAAAAGGCTTAAAGGGCAAACATTCATTTTATATTTAAAGAACGTGCTGAAATTACTCATTTGATGGAAGCCTCGCTGAAATGATTCACAGTACATTACAGCACATATTCAGTGTACATTTTTTCCATGACATCATTTAGCATTAGTGTACTCTCTTGATACTGACTGTATCGATGGGAAACTGTGGAAATAAATCAATATGTTTTTCCCGGTTGACCTATTTACATTGCTGTACGCCAAGAACAGTAACCAGGACTATGTAAACAACAATCAGTCATTTTTAGGTTTCTGGGTCAGCGTTAGAGAGAATCAAGCCTTCGATTAGACATTTCAACAGGTGGTAGAAGACCTGTCAATCATATGAATGAAAGGATGTGATTGGGACTATAGAGTTCAGGCTCAAAATTCTGATTGGATGAATATCATTCAAAGTTGTAAAGTAACTGATATACAAATTAACACCATTCGGTGTTCATATGGGAACCAGCAGCAAGATATTAAAAGTAACACTGAAGCAGTGTTAGTTAATTAGATACTTAATTGATTGAGTGATGATTGTTCGATTATTGAAGACACCTGATGATAACGAGCACAATCACTGAAGGAAAGAGAAACACAAGAACTATAACTCACTTCCAGCCACAGCCTTATGGGGCGTTCACACCAGACGCGACTTGCGCGAATAAATCACGCTATTCGCGCGTAGCTGACAAGTTTTTTTCAACTTCCCAGATTGTCCGACCTCCTCACTCACTTTCTTCCAAGCAAGATCCTTTTTATTCCTGTTTCTATAAAAGTACGAAGATGTATTGTACAGCTCCGGGTATCCACATACAGCAACGATGATTTTGTCCTCCATTGTTGTTTCAGATTTCTGATTTCGCTACGTCGTAATCACATCACTACTAGAGCAAGCTCCTGATTGGTTAACGCGGCGCGAATAATCGCTTAAGTTCAGATTTTTCAGATTTGCGCGATTTGCGCCTCAAACGCCCCACAGGATGTCTATCGCGTCTTTGCATTGACTTAACATGTAAATTAACGCATTTAATGCTTCATTCGCGTCTGGTGTGAACGCACCATTAGACGAAATCAACTGAAAAGACATTAAACTTTACTAGACTAACTTTACTTCTATCATTTGTCTACAGTTCTTTTTATGAATTAACAGAGGTTTAAATGTTGATGTTTTATTGAAAATATTTGGTCATCATTATGGTGATCAGTGTTCCATTTAGTTGGACATGATGAAAGTGAAATAACCTGATTGTTTTCTTTGGGGGTTCATTTGCAGTAAATTATGTATTTTGGTAAACACTATTACAGTCAAACTGTCCAACTAAAGGAAACAGTGATCACCATTATGGTAATCAATCAATCAAAATGTTATTTATATAGCACAATAAGTACAACAGTAGTTGGCCATTGTGTTGTACAAGAGGATAAATAAACAAACAAATAAATATAATACATCGGAAACACTCATTTGAAATCTTTAAAAATTTATGTTAACTCTCTGGAGTCCGTTAACGTGCCAGCACGTTTTGCAGGATTTTTTCACTTTGCAGCAAAACAGACTTAAAATATTCTGTCATTTCTTGTCATAGAGACATAAGTAATATATCAATTGAAACTATAGAATATCTTCTTTTATTTGTGTACACTCGAAGTAAAAACACAATGTTGAGCTTTTTGTAAAATAAAGAAAACTAACATGAAGCGTGATCTCTCGTCTCCCTCTGAACGAAGTCCAATCTGATAGTTCTCAGAAAATGAACTATAACTTATGAACACTAATGACAAAAAAAATGACACTTATGTCTAAAGAAACGTTGACACTTATGTCTAAAGAAACATCGAAAACAAACATTCTGTGTTTATGTAATCTGTATGAAAAGAGAGCCATGTCAGAAGTCCGTGATTCAGCTCATTAACCGCTAATGCGGCCACGCCCACGGAACCAGCGCTATTCAGAGGCTAATTCAGAGGCAATGCATGCATACATCGTCTCAATCGTGTATTTATTGTCCTAAAAAGTGTTTATCTGGATGTTAAAGCCATGGTTAGCGATCTCTAGAAGACATGCCGTTAGTTTTTGGTTCTTCTTCTTCTTTATATGGATTTGTGGCCTAAAGGTGCACAGAGAGCGCCCTCCGGCTGCAAGTATGAATTGAAAACACCATTCCTGAAATGTCCTCTTCTTCTTTAGAATAATTTGTGGACTAAAGGTGTACAGAGCGCCCTCCGGCTGCAAGTATGAATTGAAAACACAGTATCCAGCACTCATAGTGATGTCAATACTGAATAAATATTACTCCTCTGTATAGAAAATTGACATAAACATATAAGAATCCACTGAAAGGCCTCATTAATATGCAAGTCATTTCAGGCCATTATTATGCGATTCTTTTGTCTTCTCAAGTGTAAATGACCCATTATTCATGATGATTCACGCCTCCACGCATACTGTGTTTCTTGACAAAAAAGTGTCTTACAAAAACTAAATCAATATATTGTTTTATATGAAGGAGTAGGCAGCATAATGTTTACATAATTTTGAAGCAAAAACTCTAGTCTACAACCTCCAATACCCAGAAGTCTTGTCAATACAGATTTAATATACTTTTTTTGGCCTTATTTCAGTGACTTAAGTTTTTTGTTTTTTCAATAACCACGCATAAATGTTATTCCTTCAAAAACACAAACGTGTACATACATGTTCCTCACATATTATGGTAGCCTAGTTTGTGCTGAATACAGTGTAATGACACTTTTGTCATTTATATGTTTATGAACAACTGAAAAAAGCACAAATGTCAGGGCATGTCAAAACTTCTCCAGGCCCCAAATCAGCCTCAGACTCCAGAGGGTTAAAAATCAAATACAGTTGTAGGCCTTAGAGAAAAAGTAAGTTTTCAACTTAGATTTAAATTCAGACTCTGTGGATACTAGTCAGCAATCTTTGATTAGATGACCTTAATGATCTTGCAGAGTTATTTAATTTCAAAAGTTCAGAGAGATATTTTGGAGCTGATCCATTTAGGACTTTAAAAACAAAAAGCAGAATTTTAAAATCAATTCTATAACAAACCGGCAGTCAGTGCAACGCTTGTAATATTGGGGAAATATGATTACATTTCCATGTTCCAGTCAACAGCCTGACTGCTGCATTTTGGAGCATCTGAAGACGACTAATATTGGATTGGCTCATTCCAATATAAAGAGAATTGCAATAGTCAAGTCTCGATGAAATAAACGAATGGATCACTCTCTCAAACTCTGCAAATGTTAGGAAACTCTTAGCCGTAGATAACAGTCTTAATTGGAAAAAAAAACTAGATTTAATAAGTTCTAAGATTTAATAAGTTCTAAAACTAGATTTAATCAGAACAGTTTTGCTCTCGTTTAGATGCAAAAAAATTAAAAGAAAACCAAGACTTAATATCAGACAAGCATGCTGATAAACATCAACATCTAAACCTCTGTTAATTCTCAAAAAGAACTGTAGACAAATGATAGAAATAGTCAAGTCACCTTTATTTCTATAGCGCTTTTTACAATGCAGATTGTGTCAAAGCAGCTTTACATTGATAACTGGTATATAATCCTGGCTGCACAGCAGCTCTTAAAGAATAGTGTCAATGCTGGCAGATCAAAGCACTGTTGAATATCAAATGTCAAGTGTCCCCAACTAAGCAAGCCAAAGGCGTAATAAAGTCAGTCTGGTTTGTAGAGCAGTGTTCATATAGGAGTACAGTAAATTTTACAAGAAAATACTTCAAAATTTCATGTTTAATTAATGCTTTACCTGCCGTTTCTTTTTCTTTCAAATTTTTACTAGCAATTTCTGAGTGAAAATATTTTCTGCACCAGTTATTTTCACTGTATAGAAACTGTTGACACCTTTATTACTTGGGTTTTAAACATCATTTGAGGGGAATGTAGTGTCGTTTTTTTGAGTATATGAACTATTTCCTGTTTTCTGCCGTGCTATTTTTCTTCAGTGTGTTTATTGGTCGTACTTACTGGCCAGATCTCAAATCCCTGCATGAAATGATATCTGTCCTCCTTTGCTCGTATTTCTTGGCTTTGGCCTTTTCAAAACATTCTACGTCGTTTGAAGTAAAAGACGCTCGAGTAGTCGCAATCTTTACGCTTGTGCAAAACCTTTGAACCCCAGCTGTAATCATTTGCCACAGAAATGAAGAAGGTAGCTTTTTACCCCCCCCCACATTTCCGTGGTCTTGGTTTGAACTGTCTGAGTGAAAGTTATTGGGAATGTGGCTTTAAAGGGAGTCGAAAGGCCTGAAGTTTTTGGCAGCGGGCCTGTGGAGCTCATTCAAGACTTCACAGATAGCTCTTTGTGCTCCGCTCATTTACTGTCGCTGCTGCTAGACAAAAGCCTCTGAATCTCTTCATTTGACCACCGAGGAGACTTTAACATGTGAATGGCCTGATGGAATCGCCACCGACCGCAATAAGAAACCGAAGCTGAAAACTCAATTTTTTTCTGGAGAAAATGAGAATGCATGTCTGTGCAAAGTCAAAAAGAGTCAGGGCTGAAGTCTTTGATTTCCAGATATGGCTCGGATCCATCAGTTTATTGATTTCTTTTAAAATATATTATCATCTGGCTGGAGTTGTTTGAACACAGTTTTGGGAATGTCACTGACAGCAATAATAACATTTAAGCTCTTGGTTGTTTTCGTTGCTGGATTCGATGGGCTCATTACTTTCCTCACCCCAAATTCCCTTGTGATTCCCAGACACCCTTGATTCCCTCAAGCATGTTATGTAACACAACTATGATTCATCTCCTGGTAGATATTTGTGATTCAGTTGCATGTGAGTTTATTTAGCCGATTTCAGCTGGTGTTGCATGTTAATTCCCCAGCCTGAATGTTCAGGATCTTCCTCATCCGTGGCATTGAATTAGGCACTGTAAAGAACATGTGGGCCAAACAGATGACCGTATCCCCAAATTCCCGAGCTTTCCTTCACACGATACGACAGCTGCATGAAATTCAATAGCGTGTGAGTTAACAGCGTATTGGAAGTTTTGGGAATTGGTAATGGTTTCATGGCTCACATGGAATACTTTGGGAAGTTGACACATCCTGTGGTGCATCATTTCATAATTATAATCATCTCGCATGAGACGACGCCACAGAATCATTACAAATGAACTGGTAAATTGAAGTAGAAAGTCTTCAATTCAAATTATAACTTATACATTTTAACCTTAAAATCTTAATGTAGAATTGGTCCTTTGACCCAAGATCTGTGTTATTTTAGTTTTTATTTGAGTTTATTAGTGTTTTATTAATATTTTAAATTAGCTTTTATTTTAATATTTTTCATGTTGATTTTAGTTTTTTTGTCATTTTATTAGATTTTTTTTTATATATATTGCTGTTTAGGTTGAATTTATTTTTTGTTTCAGTTTTAGTTTAATAACCTTGCCCAAGCGACTCGTATTATGCGTCATACGTGTTTGTAATGTAATATATGTGTTAGAAGTTGAAGAGGGAAATGGTGGGAAAATTCTTCTGGTGCTTTTTATTTTGACATGCAGATGATTCATGAATCGTGCCTAGTCCTGGTTAAATCCAGCTGTCATGTGCATTATCTATAAGTTACAACAACCACAGCCATTTGCAGTTGATGGCAACCGTTCATTTAATTTAATTTATATCTCAGATTTGTGTGAGCAGTTCATGAACGCATTGCTGAGGCAAAATCAGTACGTTTTTGCCTTTGTAACCTTTTCCAACACCATTATGTTCTAGACTTTGCACAATGATGAAAGAAAAGATTCAAAAGTACTTTTGCATTTTGAGGTTAATTGACAGCATTAACATGTTTATAACTTTGACTTGATAATAATTTTGACTCATTCCGTATAGTATCCAGTTCATATGAGTAGGGCTGGGTCGATTTTTCAGATTTTTTTCGATTAATTCAAATTTAAAGTTTTTTCTCGATTTTATTATTTTTTAAATCGAGAAATCAAGATTTTGAATAAAAATGTTAGCAAGCGTTACAATTAGACATGTTGACAATACAGCAATGATAACCGTATTAGGAGAATACGCCGGCGCGCCTGATTAACCGCTCTCATGTGACACTCTATGAACGTAGAACTCATCACTGTTCTTAAGCGGCTGTTCGTTCAGAAATGTGTTATTGCATTATAAAAATGAGACGCAGGCAGTGGAATGAGGAAAAAAAAGGCAGTTATTCAATGCAAGTTGAGCTTTTTTTATTTGACACAAGTGCAAAACCTAAACGTGTCCGCCAAACATAAAAACTAATAGCGCAATGGAATGCAAAAACCTGTAAACCTGTTTGATATTTAATGTTTGCATGATGGTGACAGGCTGAAAACTGCTTTTGTTTTCTGTTTTTACGAAGCATTTGCTGTTAATAATAGCCTATTACTGGTGTTATTTATTGCTATTACTTTTTGGCTAAGAAATATTTAGCATTTTCTTATTGTTTTATATTATTTCTGAGTAGGATAGGATGTGTTTAAGATAAGTTTGTACAACATTTGCCTTCATATTTCAGGCATATTTCTGCAAAGATATTTAACAAATTGTTTTACATTTACACCATGTTGATCACTTGGAATGGAACTTTTTTTAACCTGATTGTTAACAAAGAGAATGTTACTTTAAGCATATTGTAGTTAAGTTTTTAAGTTGACTAGTTAAACAATAAAAAAAAATTGAAATCGAAATCGTGAATTGGTCAATCGTTCTGAAAAAATCGAGATTTTATTTTTTTGCCGTATCGCCCAGCCCTACATATGAGTACTTGAACCTTATTTATAAGATCATGAAGATTTAATCATTGAATAAATAAAACTGTACTGGTCTAAGTCATCTTAAAATAGGCCTACTTTTTTAAGTGGATGAACCTCTGTTGTTACTGATGTCTTTCATGAGTCTTTTTCTGCTGTTCATTCATGTGGTACACTGTAAAAAGGATTTTTTGAAGTTGTAAATAAAAAAAAGTCAACTATTTCAGTCTTTTTGCTTCAAAATTCAGTTTGTTGCTTGAAGTTTCTTTGTAATTATTTTGTAAAATTTACTAGAAATTAGAGCTGCACAATTCTGGATAAATTGAGAATTGCAGTTATTTTGTTTAAAATAGAGATTGTGATTCTCCCATGATTCTGAATAGACAACTAAACAAAATAACATGTCATATACTAGAGCTTCTGACAAAATATTGATTTCTGCAATCGATGCAAAACATTTAATTAATTTGAAGTAATTTTTATTATTATTTTAAAAAAGGTTGAAGGAATAATTCAATGACTCACTCATGAAGACTTTTTTTTTTTTTTTTTTTTTTTTTTTTTTATTATTATTTTTTGGTCAACAAGCAAAATTCCCTTTTGCACAGGAAAACATAAAACTTACAGATACATACAATTATGCATATGCATGTACACATACATAACCTTACAAATCAAAATAATTACAAGATCATTCAAAAAAGGAAAAAAAGAAAAGGAAAAAAAAAAAAAAAAAAAAAAAAAAAAATGTTTACACTCTTATTGACCAAAGGGTGTAGGCTGAAGCTAAAGCTTATCATGCCTACCCTTAACTCCACACAAGCAGCACTAACATATTAATTGACATCAATATAACAATATAAAATATTCTCAATATATATTTAGAAGAACATACAATATTATTATTATTATTGTTGTTATTATCATCACTGATAAGACTTCACTTGCTTCATTACCAAATGAATCAGTGTTTTTAATGAATCTCTTGAATGAATGATTCAATGACAAATACATGTTTTCAACAGTCAATTGTCGCCACCTACTGGTGTAATGATGTAACTGATATAATATTTATTTGAAGTGGCAAGTTACTTTCAAAAGGTGATTATTTTGATCACTACCGTAGACATCAGTGTTTATATCCGAACTATAAACGTTTATCCCAGTACTTCTGTGATAATCTGAATTATTGTAAGACAATGTTTGTGAAGCTGTTTCATATCTTTACATGACAACGGCTTTCTCTGGATCAGAACGCAGATCTGAATGTTCACTGTGATCGTACTTATCAAAGCTTTAATAGACAGAGACGAATCATTGTAATTTAGGAATAAGATCGCATAGGTGTTTGAATCAAGATCACAATCTTTTAATGATTAATCATGCAGCTTTGCTAGCAATTTCAGAGTGAAAAGTCAATTCAACACCAATCCAATTCCAAATTATGTTGATAGAGCTGAACTTTAAGATTGGTGACTGGCTCCACCAATGATCTAGTAAACTTTGTTAGGCTGTGTTTAACAGCGAATCTCTAAAGAGTTTTTGAACAGTTGAACAGTTCTCACGATGGAGTGAATTCGGCACCGCTCACTTGTCAAACCACTCTCACAAGATAAAGGAGTCAGCCATTCAGTCCCGCACTCTTTAAAACACATTCAATAGGGCAGCTGTTTATGCTCATGAATATTCAATGAGCTTCGACACAGTCAGCTGCTCAGATTGATTCGGTGTTCAACAAGTCGCCTATTCTCGGATCGATTCAGATGTGAGAATTAAAAGACAACATTTGAGACTTGTACAGATATAAAGCGTGCATTTTGCATATCAGAAAAGAAGATTGTCTTTATTTTTTGCTAGATACAAAGAACCTTCACACAAACCATCAACATTCATGTGCCTTTTAGAGTTTTTTGTCCTTAAGAAATTAAGTCCTTTTTTCCCCAATGTCACATGAAAGAAGTAGTTGATCCAAAAAATGGTGATCATGTGATTAACATCACTCAATAAAGCAGTAAGTGACTGTTGGATGTGTGATTTTACCACAGCTATGGGGTATTTTTGTCATTCCAAAAACCATTACTGTTTATTGCTGTTATAAAACAGTTGTATAGCAACTATATTAGAGTATAGGTGTGTTTATCAAACAACTTTTATTAAATCAGAGTTTAGAGTCATAACTATCAGATTTATTATAGATTTTCATTGTGATTTCTGCAAGGATGACTACAGATAGATCAGTTCTGTGCTTTCTGGTCGGTTTCTACAAGGAACATCTGGGTTTGTGTTTTTCTAAGCCTCATTTTTCTCTTTACTGAGGTGCCAAGCAGCGGGTGTAAAGTCACATGAGAGGGCAAATTTTGGTTTTAAACAACCTCAGAAGAGCTCATTTTCCTTCAAGCCCTAAAAACCAACAACACAAACATGCAATTAGAGATGTGCTGATTCAGAGATCCTGGGGAACATTTGGTTAAAGGCTACCAATTAGGTTTTGAGGAAATCCCCCCCCCCCCCCCCCCAACAAAGTCAGCTAAAGCCAAAGTAAGATGTTAAAGGAATAGTTCACCTAAAAATGTACATTTTTGTTGTCATTTTACTCACCCTTATGTTGTTCCAAATTTGTCTTTTTGTCTTCTGTGACATGTTTTATACTGTCAAGCTTGAAAAAAGCGCCATAAAAGTATCATGCACTCTTAAAAATAAAGGTTCCAAAAGGTTTTTTTGTTGCAGTTTTGCTATAGAAGAACCATTTTTTTGTTCCTCAAAAAACCTTCCAGAACTTCCAGTTCTTCAAACAACCGTTTTTTTCTCTCAGTATTAAGAATCGTTTCCATTATAAAGAACCTTTTGTGGTTTTTCAAATAACTTTTTAAGAGTTATTAGAGAATAACTTGAAATGACTCCTTTTAAGAGTCATTTTTGATAGTGTAAATAACTTTCAAATCTCACTTGCAGTTGCGTATTCCCAAAAATTTGGTGTTTGTGATTTCAAACCTGCTGCAGTGTGTCTAAAGGTGACATTTTTTTTTTAAATCTGACATTTGGATTAGTTTTATGAAATATCTGTAGTCCTCTTTTGGAGGTTGTTTGGCAGTACAGATAATACTCTACTTTTGTTGTATGGAAAAAAGCTGTTGGGAAGTTCTCCGCTTGTGTTTCATTTCTGTGTGAAATGAAAGCCATGCATGTACAGTAGAAAGCGGTGAAGTCGTATATTGTGTGATAAACACGCACTGATGTTTTGAGGTGCTGATACTGGGCAGGGAGTTAATAGTGTGATTTATTCCTTTATATTCTCTCTTGATGGCTTTTCTGTCATTGACTGGTTCCATCAAACAGGTCAACACACTGATTGATTGACATAAATGTATCTGGGTTGTGGCTCTGAATCAGTGACCTGATGCTGAATGATTGTTGTTAAACAGAAAATGGGTCAGTGTTGCAACATGCAAAAAAAAAAAAAAAAGTTTATAAAGACATTGAAACAATTAACAATGAGAAACTGTGCATTTTCATTAACGTTAAGTTGTGTTGATTTAGCCGGGCGCATGCCATACCCCGGAATCGCGATTTTTAAAAAGCTGTGTAAAATAAAAATGTTGGACATTATGCAAATGGTTCGTAACTGGCGTAACTGGTGCCCGCTATGTTCCCAAGTGCATGCTAAACTCACAGCACAAAAACACCGGATCATAAGCTGATTGCGTGAACAAAGTGCACACTTCACTTTGAAACATGCAGCGCTAACAGACTATATACTTAGTTAATTAAATTGCAGTCTTTTGCGATTTGGTAAGGGCACAAAGTCATATTGTGTGCTCAATTTTAGTTCGTTTGTCAGATACTTTGCATAAGCAATGGTGCAAAGCAAAATTAGAGACCTTTTAGTTTAAAATATTTTAGGTTCTGAAAATATTTATATACTGTGGCGACACAGATTAGACAATGGCGTGGGGTTCGTAACATAAATGGGGGCTCGTCCGGGATTTGAACCCGGGACCTCTCACAAGAAAAAAGTGTTTTTTGGTACATGTGGTCATGGTTTTGCCTGTAATATTAGTTCATGTAAAGGTCATCGGATTAAAAGAGTCTCTTGATTTTCTTTCAGTAAATTGATTGTCGCTTATTAAACCTAGTATGAGATGCTGCGACACACGATCTGTGATTGAACATCCCCTGTCTTCCTTTCGGATCCACATTCCTCCAGTTATCCCAGACAGCTTGTGGGAATCTGGGCTCTCCGTTGGCCCTTGGGAAGCTGAATGAGGTGCCTCTGTGTGTGTGTGTGTGTGTCTATTGTGAGAGACATACGGGGCTCCAGGCTCTGGTGGTCATGAGAACCTTCTGTTTTATGTGTCAGACAGAGCTGATGCTCACGGGTGAGTGAACACTGGACGACTATTCAACCTCAGTTTGCCCCATGTTGACTAACACAATGCCGCCCTCCTGCATTCACCAGCACTTTGACACCATCAGCTGTACCGAGCCTGTCACAACTCACAACCAAAGCCAAATATTGTTTACAGAGCTATTTAAGAGTTTATTATATTGCCTCTAATTTTGGCCTAATTTATTACGCAGAATAATTCTGAACATGCTGCCTTCAATGTGCATCAGAATCAGGGCTCCAGACTAACTTTTCCACTGGTTGCACTGGTGCTACCAACTTTCTCAGTTAGTTGCACCAGCACAGCACATTTTATTACATGGGATTACATGTTGATGAACAGTTGTCTTAATTTGCATACCCTAGTTTTGCACTGATGTAGAAATAAAGACAGTGACAGTGACACGAGAACTCATTTTGGCAAAAAACATGTATGTTTTTTAATTTTTGATTTAAAATCAAATCAAATCAGTCTGCACATTGGCTTGTCCTTTCCACCAGCATCCTTGCCCTCCACTTTTTGTTTTTTAGTTGGTGTTAGCGCTTTTCGCTCTGCTCCACACTGCTATGAATGCCCATGCAGCTGTGCGCATTTTACTTTCGCTTTCTAATGAGCAATTTAAAAGCGAGGTGCAAAAGAGGGAAAAACTCCAACAGGACTAACTGAGGGGGAATAGCTGATTTACTGTAGTCGATAATGTGTGACACATTAGATAAGTCCCTAATGCAAGTAAGTGCAGGTAGGCAGACACCGATTTGAGTGTGTGACCATGCACTCCCTTTTGGTTTCAGTCTGGAGCCCTGAGAATGATTGCGTTCGCAAGGTGAGCAACACCACAAATAAAAAATTGGTGTAGTTTATTGGTTTACTTGAAATATAAAACACCCCTGGCAAAGTGTGGTTTTGGACGATATCAGCATAAGTCCTTATCATTCTTTGAGTCAGACATGCCCCTTTGCCAGCTGTGATGCCTGGTTACTGGTTTAAACTTGGCCCAGGTTTGTAAAAGATTTTTGGGTCAGCACACCTTAATAGCTTCAATAATTGATTGCCAATTAAGTTTAGAATACAATGAACCAATTAGAACCAAGACGCTGACCTTATTGCATATGCATTTGTAGGAGTTTCCCTTTCAGATGCAAAATTTATAGAAAGAATGAATACTGGTATTTGTGCCATTGTTTAACATCCCAAAAAACCCATATTTAACCCAATTTGCCCTGCTCTTGATAGACTGTATTGGTCATTATGGAAATGATCAAGCTGCTTCGGTCTTCTTTAATGTTCACATTGTCTTTAGATCACCTGCAGAACTTTCCACTCCTTGCTTGTTGTCTTTGTCAGCAAGTAAAAAAGACTATCCAACATGTCCAAAATAACTTGAACACTCATCATGTACGATTCCCAAACCTTTACGCAAGTACAAACTTCCCATGAGTAACAGTTCAGTTGCATGTTGTAGTTCTTGTTAATTTGTTTGTTCTTTCTCTTATTTCTTCCTCTCACTCCTTCCATCTGCTCCTGCTTTCCGTTCCTCTCTGCATCCTCCATTCGTTCTGTCTTTCATTGTCCAGGGAGAATCTTCCCCTTTTCTTTGCATCTCTTTGGTTCTCATGGGTCAGGCAGCAGATGGAAGGCTAGTTTGTGGCCAGTGGTTTTTTTGAATATGTTAATATATGCATGGGAGTGTGTGTTGGACTTCAGTGTTGAGAGGATCTCCTCCTCCTCCGCTGGCATTGTTGTTCTGGGAATTGGTGCAGACGTGACTGGGAAACTTCTTTAGTTGGATGCACAATGTCACTTTGGGTTCAGGGTAAGACAGCGATGTGAAGAAGAGATATTTGAGAAAGGCAGAGGAAGAGAGCGAGAGAAACGCAGACAGAAAACCAAGCAAAGTTTGAGGAAGGACTGTTTTGTGGATTTCAGCCATGGAAACTCCATATGACGACACTGAAGATGAACGACAGGAGAAACGAGGTACCGGCGATAGTTTCTCACGAAACCCTGATTCACATGAGAGTGAGCGACACGCTTCATTATTCTGACAGTCAATACTGCGTTTGTTTCATTGCATCACATGGGTTTCAGATATAGCTGGTTATTAACTGCGTTTTTAAACGGCGCTTTATGTGTTAAACTTTGAGGCCAAATAACTTTTGATGAAAGTCCAAAAACTTCTGTTGTTTTCTGTTGCCTGTCATTGGTCCAAGTCTTCAGAGGTCTTTGTGAACTAGATATTGAACTGTTTATTCTTCTTGACACTAGGGTATGTTTACATGCACTCATTTTCATAAAACGGAATGAATCCAATCTGATTTCAGATTCTGAAACCATTTGCAACTTTACAATCAGATTCACTTTTTGGTTTACATGTGCATTACATGTTTTTCAAACAAAACTTCAGCACATGTGCAGTTGCCATGTTGTGTATAATTGTCATTTTTGTTGAATTTTGTCATTTTTTCCATGCTAGTCTATTATTGAAGACTGGGCCTGCAACACTGTCATCTATTTGCAGCTCGTGTTGTCAAAAGTACCAACTTCTGTGCCAAGAAATTTAAAAAATGTGACACTTTGAGTGCTGTTAAACTCTTACCTCTTCTTTTTCTCCTGTTCTTCTGTTCTTCTTCTCCTCTTCTTCTTCCACTTCTCCTACTCCTCTTCCTTCTTAATTTCTCCTCTTCTTCTGTCCTCTTCTTCTCCTCTTCCTCCTTTTCTTCTCTTCTTTTTCTCCTTCTCTTGTTCCATTCTTCTTCTTCTCCTCCTCTTCCTCCTCCTCTCCTCTTTTTTTCCTTCTCTTCTTCTCCGCATCCTCCTTCTCTGTTTCTTCTCTCCTCCTTTTCTTTCTCCATTTCTTCTCCTCTTCCCCCTCCTTCTCTTCTCCTCCTCTTCCTCCTTTCTTGTTCTCTTCCTTGTCTCCTCTTCCTTCTTCACTTTTACTTCTACTTCTTCCCCTCTTCCTCCTTTTCTCCTTTTCTTTTTCTCCTTCTTTTCTTCCTCCTCATTTTTACTCCCCTTCCCTTCCTCTTCTTCTCCTCTTCCTCTATTTCTCCTTCTCTGCTTTTCTTCTACTCTTACCTCTTCTTTTTCTCCTGTTCTTCTGTTCCTCTTCTCCTCTTATTCCTCCTTTTCTCCTCCACTTCTCCTCCTCCTCTTCCACCTTCATTTCTCCTCCTCTGCTTTTTCTCCTCCTCTTCCATCCTCTTCTTCTCCTCCTTTTCTTCTCTTCTTTTTCTCCTTATCTTGTTTCGTTCCTCTTCTTCTCCTCCTCTTCCTCCTCTCCTCCTTTTTTCCTTTTCTTCTTTTCCGCATTCTCCTCTGTTTCTTCTCCCCTTCTTTTCTCCTCCTTTTCTTTCTCAATTTCTCCTCCTCTTCTCCCGCTTTCTCTTCTCCTCGTCCTTCTCCACTTTTACTCCTCCTCTTCCTCCTCCACTTCTCCTTCTTCCCCTCTTCCTCCTTTTCTTTTTCTCCTCCTTTTCTTCCTCCTCTTCCTCCTATATTTCTCCTTCTCTGCTTTTCTTCTACTCTTACCGTCCTCTTCTCCTCCTCCTCTTCATCCTTTTCTCCTCCTTTTCCTTCTCAATTTCTCCTCCTCTTTTCCACTCCTTCTCTTCCTCTCATCTTCTCCACTTCCTCCTTTCTTGTCCTCTGCTTTTTCTTCTCATTTTTTCCTTCCTGCTCCTCTCCTTCCTTTTCTCCTCTTCTTTTTCTCCTTCTCTTGTTCCATTCCTCTTCACCTTGACATGATCCCACAGAACATGCAAGTTTCATGAGAGATCGAGGCTCTGGCAGAAGTTTAGAGACTTGAGGAAGCCGTAGCTGCGATTTTCTCTGTTGATGTTCATTAACTTACTATGACTTTTTGTCCGAACACATTTCTGTAGAACTTGCACAACTGGATGACACAGTCTGTGAGAATGCATCTGTAGAAGCTCATGATATTCGGTCCACACCCCAGCAGGACATTGGCAGAGAGTGAACTGGCTCCTGATGGTCTCCAGAGCAGAAGGGCATTATGTGTCTGGAGGACGTGCTGTTAGTGGCTGCCGTCCCGCTATAGAACTGTCCGGAAGTGCCGAGTCCTGACCTTGTGCTCGAGCTCCATCAGGAGGTTCTGGTCCGGCACACTGGGCTCTTTGTGTGCTGGAGCTTCTCTGACTGTGGATTCCTGCTCTTGTTCTGGAGCCAGAAGTTTTGGGCTTTGACATGCAGTGATGAGGCAACTGTAGTTTGGCACCGATTCACTGCAGCTGCTCTCTAATACTGCTCCTCCATATTATTCCTCTTCTCCTCCTCCTCCCTGTTTCTTGCTGTTCTTCTTTTTAGTTTCTCCTTTCATTCTTCTTCCTCTCTGTTCTGTTCTTTCTTTTCTTTATTCTATACTTCCTCCTATTCTCATCATCTTTCTCCTCCTTATCTTCTTCCTCCTCGCCATCTTCTTCCTTTTCTCCTCTTCTTCTCCTCATCCTTCTCCACTTCTCCTCCTCTTTCCCTCATCTTCTTCTCTTCCCCTCATCTTCTCCTCCTCATTTTTCCCTCTTCTTTTTCTCCTCTTCCCTTTCTCTTCTTTCCTCCTCCGTTTCTCCTCCTCTGCTTTTTCTCCTCTTCTTCTTTCACCTTTTCCTGTTCCTCCTTTTCTCCTCCTCTTCTTTTTCTTTTTCCCATCCTTTTCTTTCCTTCCTCTTCTTCTCCTCATCCTCCTCTATTTATCCTCCTCTTCCTCCTCCATTTCTCCTCCTCCTCTTTTTCCCCTCCTTCTCTTCTTCTCCTCTTCCTCCCCCCCTTTCTTGTCCTCTTTTTTCTCCTCCTCATTTTCTCCTCCTCCTCCTCTTCCCTTCTTCTTCTCCTCCACATCCTCCTCCATTTCTCCTCCTCTTCTTTTCTCCTCCTCCTCTTCCCATCCTCTTCTTCTCCTCCTCTTCCTCCTGCATTTCTCCTCCTCTTCCTCCCCCATTTCTCCTCTTCTTCTCTTCTTCCTCCTCAATTTCTCCTCCTCTTCCCTTCCTCGTCTCCTCCTCCTCTTCCTCCTCCATTCCTCTTCTTCTCCTCCACTTCTTCCTCCATTACTCCTTTCTCATGCTCTTCCCTTCCTCTTCTACTCCTCTTCCTCTCCTCCTCCTTCTCCTCCTCTTCTTCTCTTCCTCTTCCTCATCCTTTTCTCCTCTTCTCTTTCTCCTCGTTTTATAGTTTGTGTGTCTACGGCCTGTACATGAACGCTGCGGTCACGCTCGGTGAAAGTCTGACTAACATGAGACTGTGAATCTGCTAACAGGCAGTGATCTTACAGTCCAATCAGAACTCTTTATTTTTCCACTGCCGTCAACACAAAATCTGTGCCATTTAAAGACAGGATCCAGTTCAAGAACAGACCACATTTCAGTGAATATATGGGAGAAATAAAGTCTGAAAGCTGCAGTGAAATATGACTGTGGTCAGGAATCAGGCGTAATCACAGCTGTAAGTTGGCATGGAAAGCTGGAAAGAGTGAAATGCGGCTCATGATTCGGGAATGTGGTGTGTTTGTGTGTGTTTTTGGGAGATGCATTTTACTAGTGCTGTGTAATGACAACATTTAAGTGTTTGAGGAATGAAGCTCAGTATACTAAATACAGCATTAGCTCCTCTGAAAACAAACATTATTAGAGGCAAAACAAGGAGGTCAGTGAAGAAATAAGACTATGACTTTCTCTAGTACTTTATTCTAAAGAAGATGAGAATAATCAAAAGAAAAACACCTGGAAAATTACTGCAATGAGAATATTAGGAATATAATGTCACAAAAGCAAAAGTAAATAATTATAATAATAGAATTTAAGTACATTTATATTTATATATATATATATATATATATATATATATATATATATATACACACACACACACATATTTTATAATGAGGTGTTATGCATTAAATGAATGACCCTGGAATGAGATTTGTACTTAATTGTCAGAAAATCTCATTTTCTTTTATCAAAAAATATTTCTTTATTCTGATTTCTGATATATTCAGAGCCCTGAACATGACATGCGGACACATCGTGGCCATGAATTAACAGTTCGCTCCCACGACTTACTAATACATCAGCATGCTTTACTAATTCATTCCCTTGTTTTATGTAAATCGTGCCCACAATATAATAATTCGTTCTCTTGTTTTTCTAGATCATGGCCACGCTGTAGTTAATTCATTCCCTTGTTTTAATTAAATCAAAACGTGGCCATGATTTACTTAAACAAGGGAACGAATTGATAAGTTATGGGAACGGATTCTGAATTCATGGCTACGATTAAACTAAATCAAGGAATGGAATGAATTTATAAGTCGTAGGAACGGATTCTTAATTCATGGTCACGATTTAACTAAAATGGGTGAACGAAATTAATTTATATTATAAGTCGTGGGAACGGATTCTGAATTCATGGCTACGATTGAAATAAAACAAGGAACGGAATGAATTTATAAGTCGTGGGAACGGATTCTTAATTCATGGCTACGATTGAAATAAAACAAGGAACGGAATGAATTTATAAGTTGTGGGAACGGATTCTTAATTCATGGTCACGATTGAAATAAAACAAGGAACGGAACGAATTTATAAGTCGTGGGAACGGATTCTGAATTCATGGCTACGATTAAACTAAATCAAGGAATGGAATGAATTTATAAGTCGTAGGAACGGATTCTTAATTCATGGTCACGATTTAACTAAAATGGGTGAACGAAATTAATTTATATTATAAGTCGTGGGAACGGATTCTGAATTCATGGCTACGATTGAAATAAAACAAGGAACGGAATGAATTTATAAGTCGTGGGAACGGATTCTTAATTCATGGCTACGATTGAAATAAAACAAGGAACGGAATGAATTTATAAGTTGTGGGAACGGATTCTTAATTCATGGTCACGATTGAAATAAAACAAGGAACGGAACGAATTTATAAGTCGTGGGAACGGATTCTGAATTCATGGCTACGATTAAACTAAATCAAGGAATGGAACGAATTTATAAGTCGTGGGAACGGATTCTGAATTCATGGTCACGATTTAACTAAAATGAGGGAACGAAATTAATTTATCTTATAAGTCATGGGAACGGATTCTTAATTCATGGTCACGATTGAAATAAAACAAGGAACGGAACGAATTTATAAGTCGTGGGAACGGATTCTTAATTCATGGTCACGATTGAAATAAAACAAGGAACGGAATGAATTTATAAGTCATGGGAACGGATTCTTAATTCATGGTCACGATTTAACTAAAATGAGGGAACGAAATTAATTTATATTATAAGTCGTGGGAACGGATTCTTAATTCATGGTCACGATTGAAATAAAACAAGGAACGGAACGAATTTATAAGTCTTGGGAACGGATTCTTAATTCATGGTCACGATTGAAATAAAACAAGGAACGGAACAAATTTATAAGTCGTGGGAACGGATTCTTAATTCATGGTCACGATTGAAATAAAACAAGGAACGGAACGAATTTATAAGTCGTGGGAACGGATTCTGAATTCATGGCTACGATTAAACTAAATCAAGGAATTGAACGAATTTATAAGTCGTGGGAATGGATTCTGAATTCATGGCTACGATTAAACTAAATCAAGGAATTGAACGAATTTATAAGTCGTGGGAATGGATTCTGAATTCATGGCTAAGATTAAAATAAAACAAGGAACAGAATGAATTTATAAGTCGTGGGAACGGATTCTGAATTCATGGCTACGATTAAACTAAATCAAGGAATGGAATGAATTTATAAGTCGTGGGAACGGATTCTGAATTCATGGTCACGATTTAACTAAAATGAGGGAACGAAATTAATTTATATTATAAGTCATGGGAACGGATTCTTAATTCATGGTCACGATTGAAATAAAACAAGGAACGGAACGAATTTATAAGTCGTGGGAACGGATTCTTAATTCATGGTCACGATTTAACTAAAATGAGGGAACGAAATTAATTTATATTATAAGTCGTGGGAACGGATTCTTAATTCATGGTCACGATTGAAATAAAACAAGGAACGGAACGAATTTATAAGTCTTGGGAACGGATTCTTAATTCATGGTCACGATTGAAATAAAACAAGGAACGGAACAAATTTATAAGTCGTGGGAACGGATTCTTAATTCATGGTCACGATTGAAATAAAACAAGGAACGGAACGAATTTATAAGTCGTGGGAACGGATTCTGAATTCATGGCTACGATTAAACTAAATCAAGGAATTGAACGAATTTATAAGTCGTGGGAATGGATTCTGAATTCATGGCTAAGATTGAAATAAAACAAGGAACAGAATGAATTTATAAGTCGTGGGAATGGATTCTTAATTCATGGCTACGATTAAAATAAAACAAGGAACGGAACGAATTTATAAGTAGTGGGAACGGATGCTTAATTCATGGCTACGATTAAAATAAAACAAGGAACAGAATGAATTTATAAGTCGTGGGAACGGATTCTTAATTCATGGCTACGATTAAAATAAAACAAGGAACGGAACGAATTTATAAGTCGTGGGAACGGATTCTGAATTCATGGCTACGATTAAACTAAATCAAGGAATGGAATGAATTTATAAGTCGTGGGAACGGATTCTGAATTCATGGTCACGATTTAACTAAAATGAGGGAACGAAATTAATTTATATTATAAGTCATGGGAACGGATTCTTAATTCATGGTCACGATTGAAATAAATCAAGGAATGGAACGAATTTATAAGTCGTAGGAACGGATTCTTAATTCATGGTCACGATTTAACTAAAATGAGGGAACAAAATTAATTTATAAGTCGTGGGAACGGATTCTGAATTCATGACTATGATTGAAATAAAACAAGGAACGGAACGAATTTATAAGTCATGGGAACTGATTCTTAATTCATGGCTACGATTAAAATAAAACAAGGAACGGAACGAATTTATAAGTAGTGGGAACGGATTCTTAATTCATGGCTACGATTAAAATAAAACAAGGAACAGAATGAATTTATAAGTCGTGGGAATGGATTCTTAATTCATGGCTACGATTAAAATAAAACAAGGAACGGAACGAATTTATAAGTAGTGGGAACGGATTCTTAATTCATGGCTACGATTAAAATAAAACAAGGAACAGAATGAATTTATAAGTCGTGGGAACGGATTCTTAATTCATGGCTACGATTGAAATAAAACAAGGAACAGAATGAATTTATAAGTCGTGGGAACGGATTCTTAATTCATGGCTACGATTAAAATAAAACAAGGAACGGAACGAATTTATAAGTAGTGGGAACGGATGCTTAATTCATGGCTACGATTAAAATAAAACAAGGAACAGAATGAATTTATAAGTCGTGGGAACGGATTCTTAATTCATGGCTACGATTAAAATAAAACAAGGAACGGAACGAATTTATAAGTCGTGGGAATGGATTCTGAATTCATGGCTAAGATTGAAATAAAACAAGGAACGGAACGAATTTATAAGTCGTGGGAACGGATTCTTAATTCATGGCTACGATTAAACTAAAACAAGGGAACGAATTTATAAGTCATGGGAACGGATTCTGAATTCATGACTACGATTAAACTAAATCAAGGAATGGAACAAATTTATAAGTCGTAGGAACGGATTCTTAATTCATGGTCACGATTTAACTAAAATGAGGGAACAAAATTAATTTATAAGTCGTGGGAACGGATTCTGAATTCATGACTATGATTGAAATAAAACAAGGAACGGAACGAATTTATAAGTCATGGGAACTGATTCTTAATTCATGGCTACGATTAAAATAAAACAAGGAACGGAACGAATTTATAAGTAGTGGGAACGGATTCTTAATTCATGGCTACGATTAAAATAAAACAAGGAACAGAATGAATTTATAAGTCGTGGGAATGGATTCTTAATTCATGGCTACGATTAAAATAAAACAAGGAACGGAACGAATTTATAAGTAGTGGGAACGGATTCTTAATTCATGGCTACGATTAAAATAAAACCAGGAACAGAATGAATTTATAAGTCGTGGGAACGGATTCTTAATTCATGGCTACGATTGAAATAAAACAAGGAACGGAACGAATTTATAAGTAGTGGGAACGGATTCTTAATTCATGGCTACGGTTGAAATAAAACAAGGAACTGAACGAATGTATAAATCTTGGGAACAAATTGTTAATTTGTGGCCACAATATACATATTTTTTGTGCGCATGTCCTGTGCGGGGCTCTGTATTTATTTATTATTTGTTTGTTTGTGATGTTTGAAAACGCTACTGTTAAATGTAATTAAAATAGTACTTTCCATAATTATTCCAAATGAAGAAACTCTGATTCCGAATCTGTTTTTAATATTAGTTTGGCTGTTTTTTGTTTTTTTTTTTAAATGTAACATGAAGCTGTTTTTACACTAATGTCAGACTGATTCATTCATTGGATATGAATCATGATTATTTTGGTCATACTGACCACTCTTAGTTGACTAAAACTTTATGATGGTTCTCTGTAGCTCTTGGGACAGTAAACAAGATTCCCCAAGTGTTTCTGGAAAGGGTGGGAATATATCCCTTTGAGATGGGAGCATTTAAGTGGCTTTATAAGAGTGTGTGTGTGTGTGTGCGTGTGTGTGTGTTGTGGGTCGTGAGAGACTGTGCCGTGGGCAATACTCACTGGGTTGTGGTTAACTCGTTGCCATGGAAACGGCTATTCACTAGTTAGGACAGAATGCTTTCACCCCGGTGTGCCTCATAAAGGCTGGGCACAAACTGTCGCACACAGACGGGCTCTGAAAGGCCTCTCTCTGCTGCTTAATATATCTGCTTTAATTTGTCTTTGTGTGCTGGGAAAAAGGCCTCCATGTAGAGGAACTTTCAGGATTGGGACTGTGCACAATGAGGCCTTGAATTAAATCACTGCTGGGCTTTCTCGTCCCCGAATGAGGGTGATAAATGTATATGTAGACTCAAATGTCATAATTTGAGGCTTGTTAAACATGTTTCTAAATGAAACTTATTTTAGTGCCTATTATTTTATTTTATTTTTTGATTTTATTTTATTGTTATTTAACTCATGACAAATAAGCACATTTCTTCCTTCAGGATCAAAAAATAAATAAATAAATAAATAAATAAATAAATAAATAAATAAATAAATAAATAAATATATATTTATTATATATATATATTTTTTTTAATCTAATTTTAGTATGTTATAATTAAGGTGATGAATGACTAAAAAGGCAAACATATGCTTACATTCCTATATTATTCCCATATTATTAGCCCATTTTATTTTATTTTATTTTATTTTACTTTATTTTATTTTATTTTACTTTATTTTATTTTATTTTATTTTACTTTATTTTATTTATTCTCAGATTCTCACAGATGGGATAGTATTATCCCATTTTGTTTTTATTTTATTTTATTTTACTTTTTTTTTTTCTCACAATCCCATATTATTATACCATTTTATTATTATTAATGTTATTGCAATGCAATTTTTCATGACAAATAAGCAATTTTTTTCATCCAGGATCATTACTTTAATGCAAAAAAATCTCAAATCTTAAAAAAAGTATATTTTTAAAAAGTATTTAAATATTTTAAATTATTTAAAAAATTATTTATTTTTACAGTAATGAAAATCCTAAAGAAAATGTTGACAATAATGAAAATTATAAAAAAAAAAAAAAAAAAAAACAGAATAAAAACATTACAATAATGACAGTATCAGAAATATCACAATACAAATAGTCCTCCTTTCAAATTAAATATCTATTTATTTATTCAGATATTTAAATTAATTATTTATCATTTAAAACGGCAGCATCACTACTTTTAGTTACTATCAAACACTGACATGCACCAAATCCTCCAGCTGATTAACTGATTAAATTCACTGCTGATTCATTTCACAGCACAGTATTTTTCTTTCATGTCTTGTTGTTTAAATGAGGCTTTGGTTCGTGTCTTTTACGCATGCATAAATCATGATAAATCATGACGTGTGTACCATTATTGCACAGCGGCTCATGTGGGTCAGTTCCTCACACCTTCATGAATCATCACTGATCATCGTTTCACTCCGAGTGTGTTATAATTAAGGTGATGAGCGACTCAGAAGGCAAACGCACCATATAAGTTGTTTTTCCAGGAGTATTTCAGTGTTTTGTAACGCTGGTAAAACCATATGTTTTGTTATTGGTTTGTTTGTTTTTGTTTGTGAAGGGCTGGAGCAAAAATGTATTAAAGAGCTTCAGAATGCCCAGACTGAGGAAGTAACACACACACACACACACACATGCAATTCATTATTTTAGTCTTTTTCACACTCTGTTTTTAATTAGGCAGTTCACAGTTTGATGCCACAGAAATAGTTCACCAAAAACCAGAAAAATCTCTTTTTTGACTCTCATGTTGTTATGCTGTTATTTTTGCCATGTTTTTTTTTTTTTTTCTGTGAAAAACAAGAGTTTTTGAAGTTTATTCATTCAGCCCTTTTCCATTAAAAACAGTTCAAAGTGACACAAGCTCCTAAAAGATCATAAAGCACCATCAAAGTACGGTAACAGTAGTCCATATGACTCGTGTACTATATTCCATGTCTTCTGAAAAACATACAATAAAAGCATGCAGGTTTGGATCAGTAAATGAATGAGCGAATCGTTCCTCATTTCTGCTGTATATAGTGTTTTAAAGCACACGCATCAAGGAATGAGAAGCATGCATGCTGTTGTTGAAATGATCTCTTAAAATGGTAATGAATATGAACAGAGTGTGTGTGTGTGTGTGTCTGCAGGTTGTTTTGAATGCTGTATTAAATGTCTGGGAGGCGTGCCGTACGCGTCTCTGGTGGCCACCATCCTGTGCTTCTCCGGCGTGGCGCTCTTCTGCGGCTGCGGACACGTGGCTCTGACAGGAACCCTCACCATCCTGGAGAACCACTTCTCCAAGATCACCACGGACCATGCCATGCTGACGGACATGTGAGTGCTGAAGACCTGTCAATGTGTGTGTGTGTGTGTATATATGCACTGTCCGTCCAAAAAAAAGTCGATTTTAATAGGCAATTACTTAAAGGTGCATGCTTAAAAACTTAAAAAGGTGCATGCTTAAAAAAGGTGCCTGTTTAAAAACTTAAAAAGGTGCATGCTTAAAAAAGGTGCATGTTTAAAAAAGGTGCATGTTTAAAAACTTAAAAAGGTGCATGCTTAAAAAAGGTGCATGTTTAAAAACTTAAAAAGGTGCATGCTTAAAAAAGGTGCATGTTTAAAAACTTAAAAAGGTGCATGCTTAAAAAAGGTGCATGTTTAAAAAAGGTGCATTTTTAAAAAAGGTGCATGTTTAAAAACTTTTAAACGGTAGTGTATCACAGTTTCCACAAAAATATGAATGGTGTACTTTATAGATAGTCCTTTATAAATGCATGCTGTCAACAGAAGATTAAAATGATTTGGTGTGTTTAAATATTAAGTTTTAAAGCCTCGTGGGATGACTTTAGAGACTCTGGTTTATGCTGATTTCTAGCAGCTCATTTTATATTTTGTTTCCAGTGTCACCGGTTTACAATAGACTTTCCAGGAACTCATGCACTGAATTACAAGTTTATCTGATCATTCAACATTAATGAAACTCACAGGTTTATGGTTTACTTTAACTCTCTGAGCTACAGATTCATCTCTTAAAATGATAAGATTCACCTGTTATTGTTTGTTTTGTGTTCAGTGAAATCTACTCGCATCTGTTTATGATTTATCAGCGCTTCACATTTGTTCTGTTCTCCATCTTGAGGCTTTAATTAGAGTCATGTGCAGTGACGAGGTTTTCTCAAACAACGCTGAGCCTCCAGGGCAGAGGTTAACGGGAGAATCACCTTGCTGAGGAGACTGAGGAGACGCTCCAGATGGTGTGGATGGAAACTAAATGCACAAGTATTAACAGCTGTGAACTCTTCTCTTCTCCAGAATCCAGCTCATGCAGTACGTCATATACGGCATCGCCTCCTTCTTCTTCCTGTACGGCATCATTCTGCTCGCCGAGGGATTTTATACCACCAGTGCCGTCAAGGAGCTTCACAATGAGTTCAAGACCACCGTCTGCGGACGCTGCATCAGTGGAATGGTACAGGCATATTCTGCTGTTTCCATCTTTCTTTATGGTGTAATGTTGCTGCTTGATCACTAAAAAGATTATTGTTATTCGCTATATCAGTGTTTCTGAACTCCATCTTGAGTTTTCCTCATTTAAATAATAATTTATGCGCAGAATAAAGGGGCGGGGCCTGGTTGAGTTAGTTAGTAGTGTGTTGAAACTGGCGGTAATGGTAAGGGGCGGGACATTTCCCAAACACCAATCACAACACTGCTCCAGCCGACCAATCAGAGCACAGAAGGAGGGGCTTCATAGAGACAGGAACTAAACAGAGCGTTACTGGCAGACTGGGAAGAGAGGAGCTGCAACAATGGAGAATATGAGGAAAATAATCAACATTCAAGCATGAAAACCTGCTCTAGTAGAGCACAAAAACAACAAGAGTTTGTAAAAGAGCATAATAGGCCCTCTTTAAGGCCAGTGCATTTCAGAAATAATTGGATCTCACAATTCTAACTTTATAACTCGCAATTCCGACTTTATAACTCGCAATTCCTACTTTATAACTCGCAATTCCTACTTTATAACTCGCAATTCCGACTTTATAACTCGCAATTCCGACTTTATAACTCGCAATTCCGACTTTATAACTCGCAATTCCTACTTTAAAACTTGCAATTCTGACTTTATAACTCGCAATTCCGACTTTATATCTCGCAATTCTGACTTTATATCTCACAATTCTAACTTTATAACTCGCAATTCCGACTTTATAACTCGCAATTCCTACTTTATAACTCGCAATTCCTACTTTATAACTCGCAATTCCGACTTTATAACTCGCAATTCCGACTTTATAACTCGCAATTCCTACTTTAAAACTTGCAATTCTGACTTTATAACTCGCAATTCCGACTTTATATCTCGCAATTCTGACTTTATATCTCTCAATTCTGACTTTATATCTCGCAATTCTGACTTTATATCTCGCAATTCCTACTTTATAACTCGCAATTCCGACTTTATATCTCGCAATTCTGACTTTATATCTCGCAATTCTGACTTTATATCTCGCAATTCTGACTTTATATCTCGCAATTCTGACTTTATATCTCGCAATTCCTACTTTATAACTCGCAATTCCGACTTTATAACTCGCAATTCCGACTTTATAACTCGCAATTCCGACTTTATATCTCGCAATTCCGACTTTATATCTCGCAATTCCGACTTTATATCTCGCAATTCTGACTTTATATCTCGCAATTCCGACTTTATAACTCGCAATTCCGACTTTAAAACTCGCAATTCCGACTTTATAACTCGCAATTCTGACTTTATATCTCTCAATTCTGACTTTATATCTCACAATTCCGACTTTATATCTCGCAATTCTGACTTTATAACTCGCAATTCCGACTTTATATCTTGCAATTCTGACTTTAAAACTCAGTTGTGAGAAAAAAAAGCCAGAATTGTGAGATAAAAAGTCACAATTACCTTTTTTATTTTTTATTTATGGTGTAAACGAGCTCCCATACTGTGTGTAGTCTCAAACCATTCAAGTTATTGGCTTGTTAATGTCTTGATGACATTACCGGAAATTACACACCTGAACTTTAAGGCTTTAATCAACACAATTCAGTCATTAAGGTACCGTAAACTGGAGAATCAGTAAATTACATTGGAAATTTCATGATTTAAAAAAAAAAAAAAATGGATTTCTTTAAACTTAACTGAAAATTTGGAATAATTATGATTTTTCCAAGTCTCTTCTGCTCCCCAAGGCTGCGTTTATTTGATCAAAAATACATTTGGAACACATTTCTACAGTAAAAATGTGAAATATTATTCCAGTGTAAATCAGCTGTTTTCTATGTGAATATATAGTAAAGTGTAATTTATTCCTGTGATCAAAGCTGAATTTTCAGCATCATTACTCCAGTCTTCAGTGTCACATGATCCTTCAGAAATCATTCTGATATGCTGATTTGATGCTCAAGAAACATTTATGATTATTATCAATGTTGAAAACAGTTTCTTCATATTTTTGTGATAGACTACCAGTGCTAAACGGTGTTAAACGTCTCTTTCTCAGTTTGTGTTCCTGACGTACATCCTGGGAATCGCCTGGCTTGGGGTTTTCGGTTTCTCAGCGGTGCCCGTGTTCCTTTTCTACAACATGTGGTCGACCTGCGCTGCCATGCGCTCGCCGGTGGCCAACCTCACCTCCATTGAGAGCATCTGCGTGGACGTGCGTCAGTACGGTACGGGACCAGAAACTGAATATGATGAAATGAAGTCAAGTCGGCTTTATTTCTTTAGCACTCTATCTAACACAGATTGTTTCAAAGCAGCTTCACAGTAACAAACAGGAAAATAACAGAATCAATTATGCAAACTTCATCAAATATGAGCGAAATTATGCTGTAAAGCTGCACTACAGATTCTCAATTCAGTTAAAGTTTTGTTCTCATCTGATACTCTCTGAGATATCACATTTATGTTTATGCGTTTGCGATTAACTTTGTATGTCGAAACAGGTATTATTCCATGGAACGCAACACCGGGCAAAGCTTGCGGCTCGACGCTAGGTGATATTTGCAACACCAGTGAGGTATGAGAGCACATTTGTCTCACTTTAATGTATTTACTTTGTTGTCCAGCAGTAGATATACATGATTCTCTGTTTGTCTGTCGCAGTTCTACCTGTCTTACCATCTGTATATTGTCGCCTGCGCCGGAGCCGGAGCGACAGTTATTGCTCTGGTAAGCACATGTTTCTCATTTAGTCACATATATACATATATATGGGGTGTTTGTTCCTCTACCTCCTCTTTTTTTTGTCCCTTCATTCCCGGCGCCATCTACTGCAAACCATGTGCTTTAAGCCCCTGATCTGATTGGTTAGTTTGAGGTGACGTGGGATGTCAGCTTTAGCAGAAGCGTTTCTTGATAATCATGCACAATTAAGAGCATAAAGACTTTATTTTTTCGAGTATTTAGTCACATGCTTTACTGACACCCGAAGGGAAATTCAGAGTGTTATTATATCTTCAAAAAACAAGACATTGCGACTTAAGACAACAGATTCAACACCACAAAACTAGATCAGTCCCATTATATGTCTATACTGGAAGCGTCTTGGATTTTTGCCTACTTTTGCGAACTAGTCCTAGGTTTTTGGCCAGTGCAGCAAGATTCTCCGGAGTCTGATTGTCAATAATAATCAAAAAAAAAATTTAAATTTCAATTCGTGGTCTCTAAGGGGCGCCAAAACTTTTGGAGTGGGCGGAGCCACTTTTACTAAAATGGCTATAACTCGTGAAAGGAATGAGATATTTTCACCAAAATTGGCACACATATGTAAGAGCTCATTCTGTGGTCGCTTGAAAAAGGACACGGCAACTGGCCACTTGGTGGCGCTATAACAGGAAAAAAACATAGAAAACGGCTATAACTACTTCACTGTTAGTCCGATTGACTTGAAAATTGGCATGCAGTGTCTTCATCTGAGGTGCCATAATTGATTATGAGGACGTTGGCGTATCTCAAAAAACATGTCCGCCATCGGCCAATGAAATTTGAGCAGCTATCACGCCCACGACATTCGTACCACATGGTAGAACTCCTCATTCTGAGCAACTTTGCCTCTAGGATCGCCGCTGTCCGTCGACTCGTTCGTTAAAGATTGGAGATTATTTCAAAAACAAACTTTGGCGAACTAGTCCTAGGTTTTTTGCCTTATCAAAATTCGACTGAGTGAAATTCCGAATTCACGGTCTCTATGGGCGCCAAAACGTTTGAAGTGGGCGGAGCCACTTTTACTAAAATGGCTATAATTCGTAAACGGAATGAGATATTTTTACCAAACTCGGCACAACTATGCAAGAGCTCATTCTGTGGTTGCGTGAAAAAGGGCGCGGCAAATGACCACTTGGTGGCGCTATAACATGAAATGTTTTTGAAAATGAGTATAACTACTTCACAGTTAGTCTGATTGACTTGAAAATTGGCATGCAGCGTCTTTGTCCGAGGTGCCATGATTGTCTATGAGGACATTGGTGTATCTCAAAAAACATGTTCGCCATCGGCCAATGAAATTCCAGCAGCAATGAAACTTGTTGAGCCTGTTTGACGGTCCTAGAGGCCTGTGAGAAATTTGAAAGAAATTGGCCACCGGGGGGTGCCTTTGCGTTTTTCACGTTTGTAAAGGATTGTGTATTGCATGATTTTTCGCACACACACCCATGGCATTCATAGAACTCCTCATTCTGAGCAACTTTGCTCCACTGTCCATCAAATCGTTCGTTAAATATTGTAGATTAGTTCAAAAACCAACTTTGGCGAACTAGTCCTTCGTTTTTGGCTCAAGCTTGATAACTGTTAAAAAGCTTTAAAAAACACATTTTTTCTATGGTAAACTGCATGTATTTACTGTAAATGGTCTTATCCATCTATGATTGAGATATATATATATATATGCATTTGCATTCTAACATTATTTTGCTATTCTAAAACAGCCCATGCAAAGTCAGACGCTTCCAGTGTCGACAGTGTTAGCGGTTGAATCTCAGGACCAGCAGACTTATTTCATCTGCAGTTAAACTGTCACTACATGCGTCATTTATTTGGCATCTCATATTTGTGCTTTCTCTTCCACCAGCTCATCTACATGATGGCTACCACGTATAACTTTGCTGTTTTGAAGTTTAAGAGTCGAGAGGACTGCTGCACTAAATTTTAACGCAGTTGCATCAAAGTGCCTAGAATGAGCAGCCACTGACAATATGGACTAAAATAATAGAGATGAAAACAAACGAGAGAAACATTTCATTGCTTTTGACATGTAATGTGTAAATATAGGATTGTATACAGATGTAGCATTTTCGACGCAAGTGCTGTAAACCTGGACGTGTTGTTATCGAAAGTTTGCCTTTGTTTCTGCAACCACTAGAAAAGCTTAATTTGAAGCCTAACATAAAGTCTCTTTAAATTCCTCCTACAATCTCTTTGACTAAAGTATTATTATCAGTCAGGACAGATGCAGACAGTCGGCGCACTCTTGTTCAGAGAAAAGTATTTTTCCCGTTCATTTTCTCAATAGAGATTCTGGAAAATAGATTCTCTCTATATATATTACCAATCAAAAGATTTGTTCTGAAAGAAATTAATGCTTTTATTCATCAAGGATGCATTAAACTGATCAAAAGTGACAGTAAAGACATTTATAATGCTACAAAAGATTCTATTTCAAATAAATGCTGAACTTTCTATTCATCAGAGAATCCTGAAAAATCAAATGTATGACAGTTTCCACAAAAATATTAATTGATAATAATTATAAATGTTTTTTGAGCAGCTAATCGTCATATCAGAATGATTTCTGAAGGATCATGTGACACTGAAGACTGGAGTAATGATGCTGAAAATTCAGCTTTGATCACAGGAATAAATTACACTTTACTAGATATTCACATAGAAAACAGATATTTTACATTGTAATAATATTTCACAATTTTACTGTGTTTTTGATTAGATCAGATCTTTTTATGAATTTAAATGAAATTTACTTAAAAAAAGCAAATCCCTAACAAAGCTTTTAAAAACATCTGATTCCTCTATAGAGAAAATGAATGTGATTTTTACTTCCAGAACCTGTTGTGCTCTATTGGGGGAAATATATAGTTTCTAAAGGTCTATTTTTCCTGAATTTTGCCAATTGTGCCGGTGCCAGTGAGCCCTCCAGTGTTTTAATGGTGTTTTCTTCCTTCGAACATGTTTACAGTTTTCAGTGTTGTTTTTATCATTTCTATTCATTTGTTTTAAGCAGTATTATGAAGATTGTTGGTATTTTTAATCTTTATGGAGTTATTTTAAACCTGTCAAAATACAAATAAATAACAATTTTAAATTCTGGAAAACATAAATATTTAGTTGCATTATCTTTAAGATCAGATTCAAAACTGCATCTATATTATTAGAACACGCTACGGCAGATCTTGTCATGTATTATTATCTGATTTGCTCATCATAACACTTTCTGCTTAACTATTAATAAACAAAAACGTGCTGTCATTAGGAGTGTCCTTTGATTTAGGGTCATTACTAAAAACTTTATATGAGAAAATTACGATGATAATTGTAGCTCATGATCAGAAGAAGCACATGGGATTGTGCCAAATGATTGATTATGTGAATTTAACTTTTGAAAGGTAGTAGATGCATTAATGTACAGCTAGAAACCGTCCTAAAACTCTTTTAAAACTCAAGGGGTCATGACATGGATTTTTTAAAATGAATTTAAATTAATGTTAAAAGAATGTTAATAAACTTTTAATAATATGTATATGCGGAAAATTATTGTTTTCTGTCCTCGTTCTGACCCTCTGTCTGAAATGATCTGTTTTTAAGATGTGGCTCCTTTAAGGCTTGTCAGTATGCTGATAGTGGGCGGGGCCTATGCTATCAGTGGGCGGGACCTATGGTGCGATGATTTATAACTATTTGTTGATGTCTTGCTCTGGAGGCGGGCATATGCAAATGTGTTTGCCCGTGTGACGTCACAGATCCCACAATATCAAAACAAGCATTTTTGGAGCTTGATAAAATAAGTGCTTATAATAAAATGAGGATTATTTTTAAGCTCTGAAACTTGCAGGATGTTTTAATGGTACAAAGACCTCTTATAGGTCAAAAGATCAATGCAAATTTGATTTCTCATGTCGTGACCCCTTTAAACCTCTATTAAAAACTAGCTCATTTCTAGTAGCACTACAGGAATTTACCTGCATTTCAAATATGGCTCATCCAATCAGGATTTACCTGTGTTTAACATGTTAGTTGTTATATCTTTTTAATATGCATTATGTCACAAAGTCAAGTGCCGTGACGCTGCTTGTATCGCAGGTTGTTTTCAAACCGAGATCCAGCATTATTGAATTAACAGTCAGATTGCATGCTTCCTTCTACATGATTTATTTAATATTCCTCTGAGATTCTGGTGGCTGTAGTTTTTCCTTTATAAAAAATAAACCTGCTTTGTGTACAAAATCTCCTCAGTGGTCATTATTGAGCAGCTCGTGAGCCGTTTGAGTTTGTCAGTCTGAGTATTTTCATACTAACCCTCATTTCAAGCTTCGCTCTGCTTCGCTTCAGTTGACATCGTCCTGTTCCCTCACACCCCAACGTCCTGTGCACATAAATGTGTGTTAAATATGGATTAATATTCACTAGTTTGTAGTTGTTAAAGGAATAGTTTGGCTAGAAATAAACACCCTCATGTCATTTCAAACTCATACGCTGTTGTGTTTTTTCAATGTTTTGTTTATCCAAAGCAATTTACAATGAACAAAGCAATATGTTAAAGAGCCAACAATATTTATAATATACATAATATATAATGTCATTTATATAACATATAAATTGGATGTATATGTCCAACTTTATTTGCATATGTATACTCATGTAAAGTGATATATATTAGAGCATATCTCAACTGCTTGAGCACTTGTATCACCACAAAATGTATATTATATTATCATCTGGCTCTAATCTGATAAATGCGACTATAAGACATGAATATATTAACATAATGAAAAGTGCTATAGAAATAAGTGTATGTAAAAATTACTGCATGCATTTAAAACAGCATACAGGTTTGAGCTGACATGAGTGTATTTTATTATGGATGAATTATTCCTTTAAAATATATGTGTGTGTGTGTGTGTGTGTGTGTGTGTGTGTGTGTGTGTGTGTGTGTTTGTGAGGGACTGAGTCAGTGATTGAGTCATAGAGTGACTGTGTGAGTCAGTGAGTGAATGAGTCACTGAGTGAGTGAATGAGTCAGTGAGTGAGTGAATGAGTCAGTGAGTCAGTGAGTCAGTGAGTGAGTGAATGAGTCAGTGAGTGAGTGAGTGAGTGAATGAGTCAGTGAGTGAGTGAATGAGTCACTGAGTGAGTGAGTCAGTGAGTGAGTGAATGAGTCAGTGAGTGAGTGAGTGAGTGAATGAGTCAGTGAGTGAGTGAATGAGTCACTGAGTGAGTGAGTCAGTGAGTGAGTGAATGAGTCAGTGAGTCAGTGAGTGAGTGAATGAGTCAGTGAGTGAGTGAGTCAGTGAGTGAGTGAATGAGTCAGTGAGTGAGTGAGTGAGTGAATGAGTCAGTGAGTGAGTGAATGAGTCAGTGAGTGAGTGAATGAGTCACTGAGTGAGTGAGTCAGTGAGTGAGTGAATGAGTCAGTGAGTGAGTGAGTGAGTGAATGAGTGAATGAGTCAGTGAGTGAGTGAGTGAGTGAGTGAATGAGTCACTGAGTGAGTGAGTCACTGAGTGAGTGAGTGAGTCAGTGAGTGTGTGAGTGAGTGAATGAGTCACTGAGTCAGTGAGTGAGTGAATGAGTCACTGAGTGAGTGATTGAGTGAGTGAGTGAATGAGTGAGTGAGTGAGTGAATGAGTCACTGAGTGAGTGAGTCAGTGAGTGAGTGAATGAGTCAGTGAGTGAGTGAATGAGTCACTGAGTGAGTGAATGAATGAGTCAGTGAGTGAGTGAATGAGTCAGTGAGTGAGTGAATGAATGAGTCAGTGAGTGAGTGAATGAGTCACTGAGTGAGTGAATGAGTCAGTGAGTGAGTGAGTGAGTGAGTGAATGAGTCACTGAGTGAGTGAGTCAGTGAGTGAATGAGTCAGTGAGTGAGTGAATGAATGAGTCAGTGAGTGAGTGAATGAGTCACTGAGTGAGTGAATGAGTCAGTGAGTGAGTGAGTGAGTGAGTGAATGAGTCACTGAGTGAGTGAGTCAGTGAGTGAATGAGTCAGTGAGTCAGTGAGTGAGTGAATGAGTCACTGAGTGAGTCAGTGAGTGAGTGAATGAGTCAGTGAGTCAGTGAGTGAGTGAATGAGTCTGAGTGAGTGAATGAGTCACTGAGTGAGTGAGTCAGTGAGTGAGTGAATGAGTCAGTGAGTGAGTGAATGAGTCACTGAGTGAATGAGTCAGTGAGTCAGTGAGTGAGTGAGTGAGTCACTGATTGAGTGAGTGAGTGAGTGAGTGAGTCACTGACTGAGTGATTGAGTGAGTGAATGAGTGAGTGAGTGAATGAATGAGTCACTGAGTGAGTGAGTGAGTGAGTGAGTGAATGAGTCACTGAATGAGTGAGTCAGTGAGTGAGTGAATGAGTCACTGAGTGAGTGAATGAGTCAGTGAGTGAGTGAGTGAGTCAGTGAGTGAGTCACTGACTGAGTGATTGAGCGAGTGAATGAGTGAGTGAGTGAGTGAATGAGTCACTGAGTGAGTGAATGAGTCAGTGAGTGAATGAGTCAGTGAGTCAGTGAGTGAGTGAATGAGTCACTGAGTGAGTGAGTGAGTCAGTGAGTGAGTGAATGAGTCAGTGAGTGAGTGAATGAGTCTGAGTGAGTGAATGAGTCACTGAGTGAGTGAGTCAGTGAGTGAGTGAATGAGTCAGTGAGTGAGTGAATGAGTCACTGAGTGAATGAGTCAGTGAGTCAGTGAGTGAGTGAGTGTCACTGATTGAGTGAGTGAGTGAGTGAGTCACTGACTGAGTGATTGAGTGAGTGAATGAGTGAGTGAGTGAATGAATGAGTCACTGAGTGAGTGAGTGAGTGAGTGAGTGAATGAGTCACTGAATGAGTGAGTCAGTGAGTGAGTGAATGAGTCACTGAGTGAGTGAATGAGTCAGTGAGTGAGTGAATGAATGAGTCACTGAGTGAGTGAGTGAGTCAGTGAGTGAGTGAATGAGTCAGTGAGTCAGTGAGTGAGTGAGTGAGTCAGTGAGTGAGTGAATGAGTCAGTGAGTGAGTGAGTGAGTCAGTGAGTGAGTGAATGAGTCAGTGAGTGAGTGAATGAGTCACTGAGTGAGTGAATGAATGAGTCAGTGAGTCAGTGAGTGAGTGAATGAGTCACTGAGTGAATGAGTCACTGAGTCAGTGAGTGAGTGAATGAGTCACTGAGTGAGTGAATGAGTCACTGAGTGAATGAATGAGTCAGTGAGTGAATGAGTCACTGAGTCAGTGAGTGAGTGAATGAGTCAGTGAGTGAGTGAATGAGTCACTGAGTGAGTGAGTCAGTGAGTGAGTGAATGAGTCAGTGAGTGAGTGAATGAGTCACTGAGTGAGTGAGTCAGTGAGTGAGTGAGTGAGTCACTGACTGAGTGATTGAGTGAGTGAGTGAATGAGTCACTGAGTGAGTGAGTCAGTGAGTGAGTGAGTGAGTCACTGACTGAGTGATTGAGTGAGTGAGTGAATGAGTGAGTGAGTGAGTGAATGAGTCACTGAGTGAGTGAGTCAGTGAGTGAATGAGTCAGTGAGTCAGTGAGTGAGTGAGTGAGTCACTGAGTGAGTGAGTGAGTCAGTGAGTGAGTGAATGAGTCAGTGAGTCAGTGAGTGAGTGAATGAGTCAGTGAGTGAGTGAATGAGTCACTGAGTGAGTGAGTCAGTGAGTGAGTGAATGAGTCAGTGAGTCAGTGAGTGAGTCACTGATTGAGTGAGTGAGTGATTGAGTGAGTGAATGAGTCACTGACTGAGTGATTGAGTGAGTGAATGAGTGAGTGAGTGAATGAATGAGTCACTGAGTGAGTGAGTGAGTGAGTGAATGAGTCACTGAATGAGTGAGTCAGTGAGTGAGTGAATGAGTCACTGAGTGAGTGAATGAGTCAGTGAGTGAGTGAATGAGTCACTGAGTGAGTGAATGAGTCAGTGAGTGAGTGAATGAGTCACTGAGTGAGTGAATGAGTCACTGAGTGAGTGAGTCAGTGAGTGAGTGAGTGAGTCACTGACTGAGTGATTGAGCGAGTGAATGAGTGAGTGAGTGAGTGAATGAGTCACTGAGTGAGTGAGTCAGTGAGTGAATGAGTCAGTGAGTCAGTGAGTGAGTGAATGAGTCACTGAGTGAGTGAGTGAGTCAGTGAGTGAGTGAATGAGTCAGTGAGTGAGTGAATGAGTCTGAGTGAGTGAATGAGTCACTGAGTGAGTGAGTCAGTGAGTGAGTGAATGAGTCAGTGAGTGAGTGAATGAGTCACTGAGTGAATGAGTCAGTGAGTGAGTGAGTGAGTCACTGATTGAGTGAGTGAGTGAGTGAGTGAGTCACTGACTGAGTGATTGAGTGAGTGAATGAGTGAGTGAGTGAATGAATGAGTCACTGAGTGAGTGAGTGAGTGAATGAGTCACTGAATGAGTGAGTCAGTGAGTGAGTGAATGAGTCACTGAGTGAGTGAATGAGTCAGTGAGTGAGTGAATGAATGAGTCACTGAGTGAGTGAGTGAGTCAGTGAGTGAGTGAATGAGTCACTGAGTGAGTGAGTCAGTGAGTGAGTGAGTGAGTCACTGACTGAGTGATTGAGTGAATGAGTGAGTGAGTGAGTGAATGAGTCACTGAGTGAGTGAGTCAGTGAGTGAATGAGTCAGTGAGTCAGTGAGTGAGTGAGTGAGTCACTGAGTGAGTGAGTGAGTCAGTGAGTGAGTGAATGAGTCAGTGAGTCAGTGAGTGAGTGAATGAGTCAGTGAGTGAGTGAATGAGTCACTGAGTGAGTGAGTCAGTGAGTGAGTGAATGAGTCAGTGAGTCAGTGAGTGAGTCACTGATTGAGTGAGTGAGTGATTGAGTGAGTGAGTGAGTCACTGACTGAGTGATTGAGTGAGTGAATGAGTGAGTGAGTGAATGAATGAGTCACTGAGTGAGTGAGTGAGTGAGTCAGTGAGTGAGTCAGTGAGTGAGTGAATGAGTCAGTGAGTCAGTGAGTGAGTGAATGAGTCAGTGAGTGAGTGAATGAGTCACTGAGTGAGTGAGTCAGTGAGTGAGTGAATGAGTCAGTGGGTCAGTGAGTGAGTCACTGATTGAGTGAGTGAGTGAGTCACTGACTGAGTGATTGAGTGAGTGAGTGAGTCACTGACTGAGTGATTGAGTGAGTGAATGAATGAGTCACTGAGTGAGTGAGTGAGTGAGTGAGTGAATGAGTCACTGAATGAGTGAGTCAGTGAGTGAGTGAGTGAGTGAATGAGTCACTGAGTGAGTGAGTCAGTGAGTGAGTGAATGAGTCACTGAGTGATTGAGTGAATGAGTCAGTGAGTGAATGAATGAGTCACTGAGTGAGTGAGTCAGTGAGTCAGTGAGTGAGTGAATGAGTCAGTGAGTGAGTAAATGAGTCACTGAGTGAGTGAGTCAGTGAGTGAGTGAATGAGTCAGTGAGTGAGTGAATGAGTCAGTGAGTCAGTGAGTGAGTGAATGAGTCACTGAGTGAGTGAGTCAGTGAGTGAATGAGTCAGTGAGTGAGTGAATGAGTCAGTGAGTCAGTGAGTGAGTGAATGAGTCAGTGAGTGAGTAAATGAGTCACTGAGTGAGTGAGTCAGTGAGTGAGTGAATGAGTCAGTGAGTGAGTGAATGAGTCAGTGAGTGAGTAAATGAGTCACTGAGTGAGTGAGTCAGTGAGTGAGTGAATGAGTCAGTGAGTGAGTGAATGAGTCAGTGAGTCAGTGAGTGAGTGAATGAGTCACTGAGTGAGTGAGTCAGTGAGTGAATGAGTCAGTGAGTGAATGAGTCAGTGAGTGAGTGAATGAGTCACTGAGTGTGTGAGTCAGTGAGTGAGTGAATGAGTCAGTGAGTGAGTGAATGAGTCAGTGAGTCAGTGAGTGAGTGAATGAATGAGTCACTGAGTGATTGAGTGAATGAGTCAGTGAGTGAATGAATGAGTCACTGAGTGAGTGAGTCAGTGAGTGAGTGAATAAGTCAGTGAGTCAGTCAGTGAGTGAATGAGTCACTGAGTGAGTGAATGAGTCAGTGAGTGAGTGAATGAGTCAGTGAGTCAGTCAGTGAGTGAATGAGTCACTGAGTGAGTGAATGAGTCAGTGAGTGAGTGAATGAGTCAGTGAATGGGTCACTGAGTGACTGTGAGTGAATGTAATTGAGTGAATCAGTGAGTGAGTGTGTCTGAGTGTGTGTGTGTTTGTGTGTGTGTGTACATGTGTAGCTTCATACACTGGTCTAGCGTTAGCTTTGCGTTGTTAACTGCTCACTGGCCATCACCTCGACCTCTCTTACAGATCCATTACCTAATGATCCTTTCTGCAAACTGGGCCTACCTAAAGGACGCCAGTCACTTGCATGCGTACCAAGACATCAAAATGAAGGAGGAGCGGGAGCTGCAGGACATCCAGTCGCGCTCCAAAGAATGCCTGAATTCCTACTCGTAAGGACGAGCGTTTGCGAGGGTTAAAGCTGCCAACGACACTCACTAACACACTAATGCATCTGCTGCTTTCCTGTCGACTAACGCCGTTTGTGCGCACCTCCTTTTCTGTTTTATCTTCTGTACTGTTTCTGTTCGGTCACATTTTTACTCTTCCCTTTTGTAGCCCTTTGTGAACCAGCGATGGCTGGTTGAAGTTTGAAACGTTGCACTATTCGAAACACGGCGGAAATGCAAATCAGATTCTGTTCGTACCAAGATGTGATGGTAAACATGAATATAACTGAAGTGCAAGCATTTATTTCTCATGATAACCGTGTGCACTTGCATTATATACATGTTGCATAATTTTTCTTTTTGGCTTTATAATATTATTTTGAAGATGCATTCCCATTATTTTGTTGACCTGAACTAAATTGAGATGTTTGGCTGGTTGTCTTTGTGCAATATGTGTTGTTTACTGCTTACTACTGTCTGAAGATAGTGCGTGTGAAGCAGAACACATTATGCAATGAGGCATCCAGTTATTCTTTTTGGAAACTATTGCATTTTTAAATCCAATTTTGTGCAAAAATGTCTTGATCTTTGCACATGAGTGCATTGCATTGCATAGTGTACCCAGAGCAGTTTTTCTCTGTTATAATGCAGCAGGTGTTCTATGCATACAGTATTCAGTCAGCACTGCGTTTCTCTGAAGGTTTTATGAAGATGACCACTGAAACAGGCACATGGTTTCACACTACCTCACATCTACCACTTTTTTTATTTAGCTCAAAACCTAGTCCATAGTTATGTGTGAAATTACTGTGCAAAATTACAGAATTGAACCTGCTATATTATGAACAAAAGCACAATGTATTTACTGTCCCCACAAGAAATGCATGAATAAATAATGTCAAAAACAAAAGAAATTATATTTGGTAAAGCCTAGAAAAACATTAATGCTTATGAAAGTTTTTTGGTAACACTTTAAAGCATTTGTGTATAATGTGTTATAAAGGTGTTCATAATATATGCTTTATATTGTTTCATAAATAATGGTAACCAAAGTTAAAGTGCATTATAATATTTTCAGATTGCATCTGAAATTGGTTGTTTGTCGTGTGTTTTAATGCATTATACTTTCTAAAGGTGTTCAATGCATAGATAAGTATTATAACTGTGGTTATAATTATTCATGAGATCATTAAAATGCATTAAAATACTTTATAATGCGTTATATATAAAGGCTTTTTTTGTAATTCTTATTTTCAGTGATGATTCTAATTATTGTAATACAATAATGTTTTTAACAGAAAATCTTGCCATGATTGTCTAAATACTTTTTTGTATTAAAGCGACGAGATGTTGGTTTGATTTCAGTTGATGCCCAATTTTATTTGTACCAAATTCTGTAAAGAGTAAGTTGTACGCAGCTTTTCTCATTTCCCATGTTTGTTTTTTTAATGGTATATTTGATTTGTATCCTGAATGTGAACTCTGACCAGAATTTTTTTTTTTTTTTTTTGGAGGGTAAAACGAAGGTAACAAAATATGCAATTGTAAATACCACAGTAGGAATAATGCATTATTCATTCAGCATTTGATACATACAGCAAACTGATGGTCATTTGTATTGACATGTTGTTGTAGGCAGCATTTGCCAGATTTTAACGTTATACTGCGCTTTCTTTTTTTAGTTTTAGTTTATGTATTAATGTTTATTGTTAATTTTTGATTCACATATATGAATTCTGTATAATATCGCTTTTTTAACCTATAGTCTGGCATTATTTTTAGGGGATTCCCTTAGTTTGTATTTAAACGGCTATTTTGAAAAAAAAAAAAAAAAAAAAAAAAAATTCTGTGCAAACCACTATATAATGCACCATCCTCTTTTATAAGCCTCAAGACTTAAGATTTATTTTAATTACTTGCCCAGAAGGTTTTCATGTAGTCTGTATATCTTTGTGTTTTTAATGCTTTAATCGCTGGTAAAATTCACCAGTGACTGTAATTCACCCAGTTAAGGTGGATTGTGAATGTTAACAACTGCCCAAAACTGATGATTTGATGTCAGCGACGCTGAACGATGTTCAGTCCTTCAAACCAGCCATTGTATTTTATACAAAAATAAAATAAAATATAATAAAATCTTCCTGGATCTCATTGAGCCTTCTTTTAAATCAATGAGTGTCATTATTTTTTAGCACCTTTATTTCCTTTATTTACCTATATTACCTTTATTTCTATAGAGCTTTATACAAACCAGATTGTTTCAAAGCAGCTTCACAGTAAATATAGCTGCAAGCAGCGATGATGGGTCCAAGCCTCGGCAACACCGTCACCCCGGTGGCTTAATGACAACTGTGAATGGCGGGCAACATACAATCTTAATTTGATTAAAATCAAACAATGATTTTACACAATATGAGACACTTCCTGTTTCCCTTTTTTGTCATTACTTTAATCCCTCGCCATGGCAACACTGTTCGAGATATCCTAAAAATGTTCGCAATTTAGTATCTTCAGTGTCTGTTTCATGTTGAACGAGTTTGGTGGCGATTGCATGAATCTGCTATTGAGGAGCAAACTCAAAAACTTAAAAAATCCACATTCAAACCAAAATATCTGACTTCCTGTTGGTCAGAGCTAATGACTGTAAATTAGAAAGTTGTCCGGCTAGATGAGACCAATATATGTACCAAGTTTGGTGACTGTAGGTAAAGCTAATCCCCAACCTTTGACAAAAGGTGGCGCTATAGAGCCCCTCCTCCACACCCATATCTAAGGCTCTGCCCATGTTTTCTGGCTGGCAAACTCTGATGTGTGTTGAAGCATGCTAATTGCTTCAGAAACCCCATAAAGAAAATTAAAGTTTAATGTGTTGCCATGACAACAGTATTCAAGATATCAAGAATCCTTTCACAGGTGTGCATCTGCAGTGTCTTGACATTATTCTGACGAAGACTGAAGCAAATCGGGTAAAAATAAGAGGCCGATTTCAAAGCATTTTGAAAGTGATGCCCTTTCAGAGGAAAACAGAATCAGTGATATGAGACAAAAGCTGTAAAGCAGCTCTAAAAAGATAATAGTGTCATCATTCAGATCAATTCATTCAGTTTAAGTTTTGTTCTCATCTAACACAGTCAAATCAGTAATCTTGCTGAATATTAACATGACTGAACGGCTCTTATGGACCCTCAGAATTAAAGTACAACAGCAGAGCATTAACATTTCAAATTTATTCAGTCAGTCTCTTCATAAAAACACACCAACAACATTCCCAAACAATCATGTCTATATAAATACATAAAAATACACTGGACATGAAAACATCCAGCAGTGAAATGAGGCGAATCGTTTGTCACCAAAAGTCATCATCCGGTCCTTCATGTGACGTCACGCCAACACTGCGGAACAAAATGAAGGTTTGTATTAGATCATTTCTCACATATAGCGTATTGTTAAACAGTAACTGACGCAAACGTGTAACCTGTGGTCATTGTTGCCGGACAGGAGGATCTCCTCTTGACTCTGGTTCTCTGATGCCTCTTTATTTGGGCTCTGAAAGGTCATTAAAACACAGCCAAACACTACTATAATAACTGTACGACCAAATTTAATGAACAAATGAAAATAGCCATCAAGAACCTTTTTTAAAGGCCATGTAAAGACATTTTTTGCCATTACAGTAAATAAAATTTGTGGGGGAAAATGTTATGAAAAACCCTCCTGAAATAGGGGTAAATGGTATTTTTTTGTGAGCTGGACGTGTTCATACCTGCTCCTTCGGTTTGTCCTGCATGAGCATCATCATGTACTTCTGAAGCGGATTGGCTACATCGGCTCCTCCCGAACCTTCCTCATCCGTTCCTCCTCCAATCGCTGAGGTTGTTAATGTCACATGACCTTCAGTACTGTCCCTCTTCTCATTTTGATCCTCCTGAAAGTAGATGGAACAGAAGTTGATGTAAAAACAGTCGCAATGATTTTAATGCATTAAACAGTAAGATTAAACCTGTGTGGTGTGATTCATCAACAAATGACTCTTATGAAGCGGTTCTTTTAAACGAATCAAACTCGTGTGTTATGGGTTTGAATCAGGGTTATAAAGGTCAACTAAAACTAAAAGCATAAAACATGACTTTAATTGAAATAAAACATTAACTGAATTAAAATAAAATGAAAATGAAATCCTGACCATCTCCCTCTGGAGTCTCTCCAGCTCTCGCTCCTCCCTCTCCTGCGCCTCCTCCCTCTCTCTCTGCCTCCTCTCCTCTCTCCTCTTCCTCTCCTCCTCCCAGCTCTTCTCCTCATCCTCACGCGTGTCTTTCTCTACGGCTGCGTCTGAGGATGATGATGATGCCTGATCATCTGAAAACACCACACTATTTAATATGCAGTGATTCCAAAAGACAGACGACAGACAGGAAGATCCGTCTCACCCTGCTGCTCCTGACGGCGCTCCGGCTCGGAGTCCTGGAGTCTCTCTAGGATACACTCCTGATCTGTGGACACAACTGAACACACACACACACACAGTCATAAATGTCTTTACTTCCACTTCCGATCAATTTAATGCATCCTTGTTGAATAAAAGAGTTTAATTTCTTTTAAAAAGAATCAAGATCTTCAACAGTAGTGTTAATCTCCAGGTCTGGAAACTAAACTCCCTGAAATTTCCAGAATCCGGATGAATTCTCACGTTGTATGGGGTCGGTGAGATCGTGAAGTGTGATCTTCTCCGGCTGAGGAGACGACTCTTGGGATGAACTGGATATGACTTCCTGTAGTTTGGGTGGACTGGAATCAAAACAAACACAATAAAGATATAAAGCTAAGCACACTGAGATCAAGCTCAAATTCACTTTTCATTTGTCCATCAGTTTTCATAAAGATCACGTCATGATTCTTCCTCGTCTGTTCAGTCAGACATGATTCTTTTCTGTGAATCAGTTCAAACTGAACATTTAAATGAATCATTTTAGTCGCACTGGTCTTTTCTTCCCTATTGTGTCGTATATCAGAGTGAAACGCTTCTCAAACAAGAACAAATGTAGGCGTGTGTGTGGTGTGTGTGTGGCGTGTGCACCTGCGGCTGTGGCGTGTGTGTGTGTGGTGTGTGTGTGGTGTGTGTGTGGCGTGTGCACCTGCGGCTGTGGCGTGTGTGTGTGTGGTGTGTGTGTGGTGTGTGTGTGGCGTGTGCACCTGCGGCTGTGGCGTGTGTGGCGTGTGTGTGGCGTGTGCACCTGCGGCTGTGGCGTGTGGTGCTCTTCATCCTGGGGCTGCTGGGAGGACTGATGTGTGTGAAGTCTCTGGATGAGATAATTTCTCCCGCAGGGATCGGGGAGATCTGCCTCTCTGCAAACATCGGCGCTGCTTTATCAGGGTCAGAGGTCGTCCTCGGCCGCTCTGGGACAAAATGCAGTCGGTCACATCATTTATTTCAACAGCGCTTTATACAATACAGATCGTTTCAGAGCAGCGTCACAGGGATAGACAGGAAAATAACTGAATCAATGACGCAAACTTCATCAGATATGAGGTGAATTCAGATTCAGCTCTACAGAAGATGACAGTTCAGATCAATTCAATGTTGATTCAGTTTAGATCAATAACAGTGTCCATGTTGCAAAATTCATTCGTTTTGAAAGAAAAAAAAAAAAAACTGATTATGACCTGAAACTAATAATGCACCAAAATTATTTTTTTTATTTTTAAGTGTTCATTTTATGTAATAATCAATTAATCAATTTTTTTTTAAATAAATCAACATAAAAATTGAGTTGAGAATCATTTAAATTGCACATAAGGCTTTTATATCAACATTTTAATTATATAATTATGATCACGGCTACATTAACGAGCCGCAAAAACACGTTTATTGACTGAATATCATTATAAATTGATAGAATTTGAAAGCTTGAGACTTAGTTTGACATCAAAAGTAAAAGCTGCGATTTATTGAACAAGAGCTGCAAATAATATTGAAAACAGCACAGATTAAAAGATCTCGCTTCATCAAAATCAAGATCGATATAAAAACTAAACAATATTTCTGAATGCTCTCAGAACATTCAAATCATCCAGTTTTGTTTGTTTATATGCAAAGGATAGTAAGAACATTTAGGAACATTCAATATTATCTTTTTACAACAATTTTTAATTATAAATAGTAACATTTTCTTAATGTTAGATGAATGTCCAACTAAAACGATTCCGAAAGAACGATGAATAAAAATGTTTTTGTGCTCTTGCCCAACCCAACCAGCAGCAGCATTTTTGATCATTTTCACAAAAACTTTCATGGCCCCAGAATATTTTGCTGAATGAATATGCAGTATATCAAACTAAAGAACAGATCCTCTGCTTTTAAATGAAAAACCTGTTTTATTCTCTTTTTCATCAAAACTTAAATGTGAGTAAATTTCATAAAAAAAGATTTTTTGTTCAAAATGTTTTTTCCCCAAAGACTAAACAAGATCACTTGTTTCTGCTTCTTCTTCGCTTGTGTTTTGATCCAGAGATTTTATACTCTTTCAGAAGACGTGTAATAGCGCCCCCTACTGTATAACAGAGAAAACAGGGAAAGCTGGAAAATTCTGTCAATGGCAGGGAGAGAGTTAAAAGATTCACCTCAGAATTCAAAGTTCCTGATAATTTACTCTCCTCCATGTCATCCAAGATCTTCATGTCTGTCTTTCTTCAGTGGAAGAGAAATGAAGGAAAACATTCCAGGATTTTTCTCCATATAGTGGACTTCACTGGGGTTCAACGGGTTGAAGGTCCAAATGTCAGTTTCAGTGCAGCTTCAAAGAGCTCTACATGATCCCAGACGAGGAATAAGAGTCTTATCTAGAGAAACCATCGGACATTTTCTAAAAAAAATAAACATTATTCACTTTTTAATCACAAATGCTCGTCTTGCACTGCTCTGTGATGCTCCACGCATGATGTAATCATGTCGGAAAGGTCACGTGTGACGTAGGAGGAACCTTCAACCCGTTGAACCCCAGTGAAGTCCACTATATGCAGAAAAATCCTGGAACGTTTTCCTCAAAAACCTTCATTTCTTTTCCACTGAAGAAAGAAAGACATGAACATCTTGGATGACATGGAGGAGAGTAAATTATCAGGAAAGTGAACTAATCCTTTAACCCTCTGGAGTCTGAGGCTGATTTGGGGCCTGGAGAAGTTTTGACAAGCCCTGACATTTGTGCTTTTTTCAGTTGTTCATAAACATATAAATGACAAAAGTGTCATTACACTGTATTCAGCACAAACTAGGCTACAATAATATGTGAGGAACATGTATGTACATGTTTGTATTTTTGAAGGAATAATGTTTATGCGTGGTTATTGAAAAAACAAAAAACTTAAGTCACTGAAATAAGGCCAAAAATATATATTAAATCCGTGTTTACAAGACTTCTGGGTATTGGAGGTTGTAGACTAGAGTTTTTGCTTCAAAATTATGTAAAAATTATAATGCCTACTCCTTCATATAAAACAATTTATAGATTTAGTTTTTGTAAGACACTTATTGTCAAGAAACACAGTATGCGTGGAGGCGTGAATCATCATGAATAATGGGTCATTTACACCTGAGAAGACAAAAGAATCACATAATAATGACCTGAAATGACTTGCATATTAATGAGGCCTTTCAGTCAGGTAGGCTGTGAAAAAACCCTCTGTAATCATGTCCTAGCTCAATTTAAAATAATGGTATTCTGTTATATTCTTTAAAATATAATGTATTTCTGTGATGCAAAGAGTCTGAATATAGGTTTATAGTTTAAAAGCATTCACATTTGGAGAAATATTGATGGATTCTCATATGTTTATGTCAATTTTCTATACAGAGGAGTTATATTTATTCTATATTCATTGTCATCACTATGAGCGCTGGTGTTTTCAATTCATACTTGCAGTCGGAGGGCACTCTGTACACCTTTAGTCCACAAATTATTCTAAAGAAGAAGAGGACATATCAGGAACTAACGGCATGTCTTCCAGAGCTCGCTAACCATGGCTTTTACATACAGATAAACACTTTTCAAGACAATAAATACACGATTGAGATGATGTATGCATGCATTGCCTCTGAATTTGCGTCTGAATAGCGCTGGCTCCGTGGGCGTGGCCGCATTAGCGGATAATGAGCTGAATCACGGACTTCTGACATGTGTCTCTTTTCATACAGATTACATAAACACAGAATTTTTGTTTTCGATTTGACTTACATGATTTAAAGCCTGACATTTCAACGTGTCTTTAGACATAAGTCTAATTTTTTTGTGATTAATATTCACTAAGTTATAGTTCATTTTCTAAGAACTATCAGATTGGACTTCGTTCAGAGGGAGACGAGAGATCACGCATCATTTTAGTTTTCTTTATTTTGCAAAAAGCACAACATTGTGTTTTTACTCTGAGTGTACACAAATAAAAGAAGATATTCTATAGTTTCAATTGATAAATTACTTATGTCTCTATGACAAAAAATGACGGAGTATTTTAAGTCTGTTTTGCTGCAATGTGAAAAAAAACCTGCAAAACGCGCCGGCGCGTTTTCGGACCTCAGGGAGTTAAGGACCAAATAACTCTCAGCAAATGTTCTATTAAATGTTACTGGAAGAGCGTTTGCTCATAACTTTTACAGAACGTACCATCGGAGAATTAAACGTCACCGCCCTACAAAACCTTTTTTAAACAAAACCGAAAATGCATTTTTGCCAAATATTTCTGGTCGCCGAACTTTTGGTACCTTGAATGAAAGAGTGCAGGTCCTGATGGGCGTGGGCTCTGTGTTTGCTCTCAGACAGCGGTGTGGAGGACAGACGTCTGGCCGGAGGAGAGAGGAGTCTCAGCGGGTTCCTCTCTCTTGGAGAAGGTGTTCTGCTGAGGCCCTCCAGCGGCCCTTTCTCGACAGGACGCCCCACTGAAGCGAAGGTCACTTTGTAGCCGGAGGTGGTTCTGGGAAGCGGCAGATCTTCAGCGGACACGGCGTGAACGGCTCTCTGCTGATGGCTCCTATAGGCTTCCTCCAGCCGCTCGGCTTCCTGCTCCAGCTCTCGAATCCTGGCCAGAGCGCCGCTCACCAGACCGGAGTCGTGCTCGGGGGCCTCGGCGCGGGACCGTGGGCGTCGCGGGCCCCTGAGGGCCGGCCCTGCTTCAGATAAATCACCGTCACAAGCGGCTCTGGGCTTTCTGAGCAGAGCGGCGTCTACGTACACGTCAGGAGGAAGCAGCCTGTCAGGGTGTGAACTCAGAACAGATCGGTCTACCAGGGAAGGCTTGGGATTTCGGAGGATCTCGTTCTCCAGAGCTGTTCCAATCACGGAACAACACAGGAAATCAAAGAGAGAGAGAAAGAGAAAGAGAGAGAGAGTGACCGAAAACCCCAAACCACCAAACACACTACTGATGACAGATCAGGGTTCCCACGCCATGTGACCAGTCCTTCCTGTCTGTGTTTGTGATCTAAACTCATTTAGAATGATCTGTGATTCATTAACACCACTGTAAAGAATCATTCTGAATGGTGCTTTGAACGATTCACTGAACAGAACTTAACTCATTCTGAATGATTCATTTGTGAATAGGGATGGAAAATTTCCAGAATTTCTAGAAACTTTACAGGATTTTGGAAATTTTCAGACAATTTTGGAAAGTTTCTGGAAATTTACCAGAAAATTTCCTCAACTTTACATCCCTTTTTGTGAATCACTCCTTTTTTTTATTCAGTTTGTTATTAATGAATCATTCAGGTGACTTCACAACTCATTCTAAAATGATTCGTTTGTGTGAAGTCACTTGAACAATTCATTAATAACAAATAAATTAAATATATTATGAATTATATATCAATTATAATATATTGATAATATATAATTGATAATATATTATCAATTCATTAATAATAAATGAATCATTCAGAATGATTTGTAAAGTGGTTTGAATGATTCATTGAAAAGAACTTGACTCATTCTGAATGATTCATTTGTGTGAAGTCACTTGAACAATGAATTACTAACAAATATATTAAATATATTATCAATTATAATATATATATAATTAATGCTATATTATCAATTACATTATCAATTCATTAATAATAAATGAATCATTCAGAATGATTTATAAAGTGGTTTGAATTATTCATTGAAAAGAACTTGACTCATTCTGAATGATTCATTTGTGGGCAGAAAATTTCCAGGATTTTTAGAAACTTTCAGAAAATTTTGTAAAGTTTCTGGAAATTTACCAAAAAATTTTCAACCCTTTGCATCCCTTTTTATTCAGATTGTTATTAATGAATTGTGACTTCATAACTCATTCTGAATGATTCATTTGTTATTAATGAATTGTTCAAGCGACCACACAAAGTGAATCATTCAGAATGAGTCAAGTTCTTTTCAATGAATCATTCAAACCATTTGAACAGAAAATTCAACAATTCATTACCAACTGAATCATTCAGAGTGATTTGTAAAGTGGATTGAACGATTAATTGAACAGAACTTACTAAACAAAATGATTTGTTCACAATGGTTAAGTTTTAATCTAAACGAGTTCTACTGATCATCTATTAATTCTTATTAATACACAATATTACAATTTCCTCATATGTTTGGACAGTCGTGGGAACCCTGAATGAAATAAATACACACTTTTGCAAGTTTTTAGCTTACAAATGTGTCTGAAAGCATTGACTGAGAAGATGCTAAGTGTCTGATTCACTGAAACCTCCATCAAAGGTGCAGTGAGAGGAAATCAGAGCGACAGGAAGTACAGGGAGGGTACGGTACGGCTCATTCAGAACACCTTGTTGTGTGTGCTGGAGCTGGAGCTTGAGCTCCTCGGTGTGAGCGCTCATCCATGCGGTGCGTTCCTCACACTCCAGCAGCTGAGCCTTCACCAGAGCACACTGCTGCACCTGAGGACACACACCTGCATCTGAGCAAACCTCATCAAAACATACAGGTTACTTCAAAACATGTGAATCAACACTGACCTCGTGCTGGAGCTGCGTCTGCAGGACGGTTTTCTGCGCCTCAGACTCCTGCTGGTCCAGTCTGCGCGTGGTCTCCAGTCTCCGGAGCTCGGCCTGCAGCGTCAGCAGCTCTTCAGACGGGCCGCTGAGCTCTGGACCGGCGACACAAACACGTCACATGTCACTGCTTCAGTCGGATGTTTTGGCTTTGTTCAGACAAACAGCAAAACTCTGAAGGTCATCATACACAACTCAAAGCAGAAAACAGGGAGTATTCTTCTGTATTAAAGAGGAAGGAGGTCCAAACTATGAAGCGTTTCTCTGTCCTTCACCCCCCGTGTTCCTCTTTTTCCCAGCAAACACACAATTCCAGCCAAGAAGGCCAAATTAACAAGCAGAGCACATCCAAACTGGCCTCTTTCTGTTTGTTTGGAGCCGTTATCCCCGTTTGACCCCGAAAGATCTTGGACTGAGCTGCTCTAATGAAAGCACCTTTCCCAGAAATTATACTGCGCTAGTTTCTGCATGTTTAGTCTGCAAATGTTTGTTGTTTGTTTTTTCCTCCTCAGAAAAGACGGACAAACAAATTGGCTTGAAATGTTTTCCCATCCTGACCCTGCTGAAACATTATTGACAAATGGAATCATTATGAAGGCTGGAATAAAGATGGGTTATCAATTCATGAAATAAAAGAGCTCATTGAATCTGTAAACAAACTTTGATTTCGATTGATAATGTGAGAAGAAGCTTGTTGTAAAGTCTAACGGATGTAAAAAAAAAAAAAAAAAAAAGGTTCTCTTCTGCTCACCAAGACTGCATTTATGTGATAAAAATTACAGAAAAATACAGTAAAAATTGTAAATATTATTACAAAAATTACAGAAAAATACAGTAAAAATTGTAAATATCGTTAGCCTCATAGCATAATTGCCTAGATCATATTTCAAAGGCAGATATCACAATTTGGCCAAAAAATGACTTAGGCAATTATGCTATGAGGCTAACGATATTACAAAAATTACAGAAAAATACAGTAAAAATAATTGTAAATATTACAAAAATTACAGAATACAATAAAAATTGTAAATATTATTACGAAAAATACAGAAAAATTGTAAATATTATTACAAAAAATACAGAAAAATACAGTAAAAATTGTAAATATTATTACAAAAAATACAGAAAAATACAGTAAAAAGTGTAAATATTACAAAAATTACAGAAAAATACAGTAAATATTATTAGAATGTAAAACACCTGTTTTCTATGTCAATATATTGAAAATGTAATTTATTCTTGTGATCAAAGCTGAATATTTTGATGAAAAAAATCCTGAACGACCCCAAATGTTTGTCCACAAATGGAAGTGTATATATTTAAGAAATTAAACAACTTAAATATTTCTATTTCAAATAAATGCTGTTCTTCTATTCATCAAAGAATCCTGAAAAAATAATATGTTTGACGGTTTCCACAAAAATGTGACTGTTTTCAATATTAATAATAATCCTAAATGTTTCTTGAGCATTAAATCATCATATTAGAATGATTTCTGAAGGATCATGTGACACTGAAGACTGGAGTAATGATGCTGAAAATTCAGCTTTGATCACAGGAATAAATTATATTTTACTATATATTCACATAGAAAACAGATATTTTAAATTCTAATAATATTTCACTATTTTTACTGTATTTTTGATCAAATAAATGCAGCTTTGGTGAGCAGAAGAGACTTTTTTTTTTACAAAAAGTGTCAGTTTTCAGTTGTTCCTGTAGTAAGTGTACTGTAATTCAGTTTAGACATCAACAGCAGTGCTGAAACACACACAGAAGGGAAGCACAGAACACCTTGTCTGAGTCGCTGGTTCTCCTGGCGTTTCTCCTCCAGCTGGTGTTTCAGCAGTCTGATGTGTGTCTGCAGCTCTTGTGTGTCTTTCTTCAGCGCTGAATAATCGCTCATGTTCTCCAGTCTCTGTCGGAGCAGCTCGTTCTGTTGGGCCAGAAGAGACGCCTGCGATCGGACCGACTCCAGCTCCGTCTGCAGCACAGCGGGAGGTTACAACTATGACTGCACATGATGACTGGCTTCACAAACATGTGGGAAAGAACTTAAAAAAGCAGCAAATGAATGTTTATCTCTGAGAATAGAGCTGGTAAACTGAATGGAGGCCGAAAAGCAAATAACAACACATTAATATCATGCTTAGAAACATCCAGGCATCATTTTCTTTACCTGCAGATGTTTGACGTCTGATAAAAGTCTCTCATGCTCTTCTGCTTTTGCATCAATGACCGCAGATTCCTTCTGCAGACGAACCGTTTCTGCTGCAAATGGGAAAATGAAACAGAACAGATCAATAAAATCGACACTGCTAAATGATGTGCCGGTTATATTTGATTTCCAAAACACTCACCTTCAATCCTCTTCTCATTTTCTGCCAGTGTCTCCATTCTCTTCGAGTAATCCTCCTTCAGCTCCAGCTGATATCTGAAACACGCTCAGTTTATAAGTGTGGCTGGGGAGATTTCATAAGGTTTTTATTTGATCATAAATACAGTAAAAATAGTGAAATATTATTCCAGTGTAAATCAGCTGTTTTCTATGTGAATATATAGTAAAGTGTAATTTATTCCTGTGATTTTCAGCATCATTACTCCAGTCTTCAGTGTCACATGATCCTTGGCTTTCTGATATGATGATTTGATGCTCAAGAAACATTTATGATTATTATCAATTCATATTTTTGTGGAAACCGTCACACATTTTATTTTTCAGGATTCTTTGATGAATAGAAAGTTCAGCATTTATTTGAAATAGAATCTTTGTAACATTATAAATGTATTTACTGTCACTTTTGATCAGTTTAATGCATGATTGATGAATAAAAGTGTTAAATATAACAACCACATTTAAAGTGAGAAACGAGGTTTTCATTTGTGTCACAAGAGCGACATCTGCTGGAGTAATGAATAACAGCCATTTGAAATGGAATGAATGAAGTGTTCAACACGTCTGCTCACTTCAGCAACTCGCTCTTCAGTTTCTGCTGGAACGAGTCCTCCATGCTCTTCACAGACACTTCTCTCCTCCTCAGAAGATCCTCCAGAGTCTTCAGCTTCTCCTCCTGCAGCTTACAGGTTCTGAGGAAAAATTCAGGAAGAAATTCAGTCGGAGAGCTCAGATAGTGAGGAATTCACACTGTAACTGTGTTTATGTGGAAATTAGCATTTATTAATATTCTGAATGATTATGTTACTTTAACGCATTATAAAGGTAATCATAATATATGTGCATTATATCTTTTCATAAATAATTGCAACCAAACATTACATCTGAAAATGTGTTTTAATGCATTATACTTTCTAAAAGTGAATAAATGAGTATTATAAATGTGATTACAATTGTTCATGAGATCATACAATGCATAATAAGGTGCATAATTTATGCATTAAAATACTTTCTATGAAGAGCATGCTTATAATGAATTACAGCACCATTTATACTTATTTAGAAGCAATTATTACTATTTTATAAACATATTTATAAACTCATAAAGACCTTTACTGCATTGTAAGAATAGTTATATTATACTTATAATCACTTATAAGTCATGCATTTTCTTTTTTAATGCACATGTTCATAATCCATTATATAGAGATTTATAAGTATTAATTGTTCCATGAGTGTATTTATAAAGATGCAGCTTGCATTGCTATAATGTTATGTTATAGTTACAATGACTTTTTACTAATTCAGATTTATTTCTGTCAAAAAATTGAATATATTGTTATTAATAACCATGTTGTGTTGTTATAAATACTTATTATGAGTAATAATAGTTACTAATGTCTATAAATGCATCATTGTTGGCTTTTAAGTAAAGTGAAAACACAGGATGCAATTTTCCTAAAGCAAATGTTAAGAAATCATGAAGATGTGCTCATTATACATTTTAAGTTGTTTAATTTTAAGCAACTAATGAACAATAATTTCTGTAATAAAATCAATACAATCAGCTGAAAATAAATCTTTTTTTAATGTTACATACTAGCAGAACACTGCAACAATATTTTAATAAAGTATTATTCCAAACTGCTATAAGCAATATCATAGATTTGAACAAATCAAAATGACCACTCATGACCTCTAATGCAAACACTAGCTGTTAAAGACATAATTATTAATAACTAGTTGATACAGCAACGTGTCTCTGGAACTGTTTTATATTTGATCATTCATAAATCAATGAATAATGGATTATGATCATGCACACTGAAAAAACAAATGCATGACTTATAAGTAATTATAAAAATAATAATAAATGCATCTATAACTGTTCTTATAATGCAGTATAAATCTTAATAAATATATTTATAGAATAGTAATACTTACTCATTTTAAGCATGCTCTTCATAGAAAGCGTTACCAATACTTTTATCCTGCATTATATATAAATGCATTTTTTTATTTGTATATATTTTCAGTTTTCATTTCAGTTTAGAGTAATTGTATGTGATATTTTTTCCTAATATTTTAGCATTTAATAACATTATATCAACTTTAGCTTTAGTTCAGCTGGTTTTCCTCACGTGTCGAAGGCCTCCGTCCTCTGCTTCAGCTCCGTCTCTCTGCTCCGCACACACTCCATCTCCTTCAGCACGGCTTGTCTCTCAGCATACATTTCTTTCTCCTCGATCTGAGTTTAGAGAGAGCACTGAAGGTTTAACAGCTGCTTTGCATTCATTGCAGACATCAGTTAGACTGTACCTCCTGTTGTCTCTGTAATCTCTCGATGGCGTTTTTCTCTCGGCTCATCAGAGCCTCTGACTTCAGCTCGTGCGTTCTCTCCAGGTCTCGTCTCAGCTCCAGGATCTCTCTCCGCGAGGACTCTTTCTCCTCCCTCTTCACCTTCGTGATCTCCACATCCATGAAGTGCTGCAGCTGCATGAAGACAGGAAAGTTTTGTTTGACCTCCTGCGACTACTAACTACTGCAAAGGCAGCGGAGGTGAAGACTGGCGGGCGTCAGACCTTCGCCTTCAGCTCCACCTCCGCCTGCTCCTGGATCTCCTTCCTGTACTCCGCAAGCTTCGCCTCCACCGACGCCCAGCGGTCTCCTCTGTGCCGAAGCACTTCATACTCCTCGTCAATCAGCTGCATCTTCTCAACTTAAAAAGATGAAAGTGCACATTTTATTAGGCTCATTTCTGACACGATAGACGGATGAAAGCGAAGGCTTACCGAGAGATTCCTTCTGCGCTGAGATGGAGGAGGTTTGTGTAGACGTGTCACAGCGGTCTCTGTGAACGTGATGGTCTGTGAGCTCCGTGAAGAGGCTCATCAGGAAACCTGGAGGGGAAAACAACATTCAACAAACGCCTCAGTCAAACACCAATCATGATTTACAGATTCAACAAGAAAAACATTTAGGATGGGATTTTCAGTAATAGTGTATATCTCACCTGTCTGTCCTTTCTGTATATCTGACACCTGCCCGAACGTGAAAGAAGGAGACTTTTATTATGCCAAAACAACTCATCCAATGATATTTAAGCACAAGTGTTATTACCAGAGCTTTGTATAAGGGCATGTGAGGGCTGATCTTCATGAGCTGCAGAAGGTCTCTGGGGGACAACACCTTCAAGTCAAACAAAAACAAGATATTATCATACTTTAACACCTGGTCTGGGTTTAAAGGGGTCAAATCATAGTTGTTAGGGGTTCAAGCGCTGAAACTCTGTTGTAATTGTTAAATTTCCCAAAGATCAGCATTCTCCTCTAAAAGTGATCAGGCAGACCAAACCTGTTCAAAGTCGACTTGAATCTTTGAGACGTCTGCAAAGTCACCGATCGGCCTGACGGGGGCACTACAGCGATCAAAATCGCTCATAACTCCTGGATTGTTAGGTGCAGACTCAAGAGTCTTATATCGTTTGAATTCGCTCATCGTTCCGTGAAATTTTCGGGTATTTTGGGTTTTTTGAAAAACGTACTTTTGCGAACTTGTCTTAGGTTTTTGGCTCGATTGTAACCAAACCAGTGCAGTGAGATTCTCCAGAGTCTGATTGTCAATAATTATCAAAAAAAAGTTGAAATTTCGATTCACGAATGCTAAGGGCCGCTAAAAACGTTCGAAATGGGCGGAGCCACTTTTACTAAAATGGCTGTAACTCGTGAACGGAATGAGATATTTTCACCATAATTGGCACACCCATGTAAGAGCTCATTCTGTTGTCTCGTGAAAAAGAATGTGGCGACTGGCCACTTGGTGGCGCTATAACAGGAAAAAAAACATGCAAATGGCTATAACTACTTCACCGTTGGTCCGATTGACTTGAAAATTGACATGTAGTGTCTTCTTCCGAGGTGTCATGATTGATTATGAGGACATTGATGTATCTCAAAAAACATGTCCGCCATCAGCCAATGAAATTTGAGCAGCTAGGTTAACAGAGGCCGATTGGAACGAAACTCGCTGGGCCTGTTTGACTCATGGCCCCTGATGCCTGTGAGAAATTCAAAAGAAATCGGACACCAGGGGGCGGTGTTTGACCTCCGTGAATTTACCATTTCCTATGATAAATTGCCTGTATTGACTGTAAATGGTCTTTTCCATCCATGATCGAGATGGTTACAGGCTTGCTAATTATAATAACACAATAGAGGGTATGCAGATGACGTCACCTTCGACCGTTACGACTGCGGTTACGCCCACTGAGTGGCAAGAGACTGAGCGGCAGCATTGGTTTTCAGTGTGAATGCCGCGAAAAACACACAAAACACGTCCAAAACGGCAAAGAGCTTTATGATTGACTGTACAAATAGCTTTGACACAAACCCTGAGGTATATATTTAAAGACTGCTGAAAGCTACAGAAAAAAGCAGCAATGAATCACTGCAATTCACAGAAACAGCTGGACTCCAGCAGAGAAACATGGATTTGCAGTTATCATTTTGTGTCAAATTGTTGGATTTTGAGGTAAAATCATACCGTATATATTGTATTGTTATATATTATGTTGACAACTCATCAATTAAATATTTGCCATCTTATATTCTGCATAATTGGGTGTTTTAGGGCTGGACAATATGACAATATACATATATTGATTAATGATTACGCGGATTTAAACCTACCTATATTGTAGTTATATAAAATATTCACAGGCAGATTTGCTTTATGTATTTCCCCAACGTCGAAATCAGGCACATATAAATGTCAGGAAACACGACTCCTGGCTGCATGTCAATATCCATGGATTAGGTTTCTTTGACATGTTATAAGGAACACTTTCGAGTCCAACCTTTTGTGTAATTTGTTTGTTTTTCTCGTGTTTTCTCAGTTTCCTCTATTAAATCCAGTCATGCAGCAGGCTCTTTTGCGGGAAAGTGACGTTGATGCATACCCTCTATACCTTTTTACACATGTGCTTAAAGGCCTTAAAGCACTTGAACCCCGATAACTGCTGCTCGCAGCTATATTTATATTTTGGGTTTCACTGAGGTCCACTCATAATGTTCACTAAACAAAATAGTTCTTCATGAAGATTTTCCTTCAATAACAGACTCTTTTGTTAAGCTGCATCACATTGTGACAAATGAACGAAACAGATCTGCGAATCCATGAAATAATGAGTATGAAGTCACGTAAATCACCTTGTCTTTGCTCATCCCACATTCGGGGTAGAAGACAGACAGCGTGTACTCGTATCCGACGCTCCGCAGGTGATCTACGATCACGCTGTTGCACGCGGTCACTAACACGGAGTGAGCGTGAGCCGCGGCGCGTCTGGGAACGGCTTCTCCTCTCCGCGCCGGCTGCTGCAGCTCCTGGATCAGCTGATTACGGAGCTGCGTCTGGAAAACAGCCCGCATTAGAATAAAAAAACTAGAGATGGAAAGTGTGTGAATGTTGACAAAAGTCTTGCCTGAAAGTTTATGACAGGAGGAAGTATGAGCCATTCTACAGAACTGGTGCAAACTGCTGTTCCACAAGCAAAAACACATTTAAAAAGCATTTAAGTATTCAAATTTTAGATGTTTAATGAGATCCTTCTATTATCCTTCCTCTCTCAAGATCCATTAATGTACTAAAAACATATTTAAATCAGTTCATGTGAGTACAGTGGTTCAATATTAATATTATAAAGCCACGAGAATATTTTTGGAGCATCGGAGCATAAATGAATCAGTGTGTCGTATCATGATTCAGATCGCGTGTCAAACTGCTGAAATCACGTGACTTTAGCGCTCCGAACAGCAGATTCGATACACTGATTCATAACGCTCTGAAGCTTCCTGAAGCAGTGTTTTGAAATCGACCATCACTTTATAAGTCGTTATTTTGTTTTTTTGCCGCACCAAAAATATTCTCGTGGCTTTATAATATTAATATTGAACCACTGTACTCACATGAACTGATTTAAATATGTTTTTAGTACATTAATGGATCTTGAGAGAGGAAATGTCATTGCTCAGGCCTCACTGAGCCATCGGATTTCGTCAAAAATATCTTAATTTGTGTTCTGAAGATGAATGAAGGTCTTACGGGTGTGGAACGACATGAGGGAGAGTAATTAATGACATTATTTTCATTTTTGGGTGAACTAACCCTTTAAGGAACGTCACTAACAAACACCTTTTTCTGCAATTAAGCAAACTTTTTTGGGTGTTTTTCCATAAAATGTAGTTTTTATGTGTGTTCAACTGTTCAGAACTGTGATGGATAACCATGTGCTGATCATCATCTTTGAGCGACTCAAAAGTGTCTGAAATTGTCACTACTGAAACATGACATCATTGTTCTGGTAGTGACAAAAGTAACACATAATCATTTATTTGGGGGAAATAAACACAATTTTAGAGCAAATCATTCGTGTTTTAGTATGCGAGTTAAATTGTGTCATGTGATGTGGTCACTACCAACACATTACTGTCACTACTGAAACATGGGATGATTTATCAGAAATAAAGCATATTGAATGATCAACTCAGATGTTATTATAGTGTTTGTTTCAATGTTTATTCAAACTAATGAATCCTTCACTTTGAAATCAGTTTGATAAACTTTATGACTTTTACAAAGAGAGACTGGATTCAAAATACAACAAATCTCATAAATTACACTTGAAATATTGATAAAATTGTAATCGTTATTGATTTTCCTGTGAAAACTTTTTTTTTAAATGGCAAAATATATATTTACAAGGTGGATGTAAACAAAATCTCAATAGGTCAATGTGACCCTTCTTATTAAATGATTTATTATTGTGTTTCGGTAGTGACAAATTTGAGAGGAAAAATATTCCAAAACTTTCTGAAAATACAATATGAGAATTAACTGCACAATTACTAGAAATGTGTAGCTTGGATATTATACAATTTGTGGATGGATGGATGGATGGATGGATAGATGGATAGATAGATAGATAGATAGATGGATAGATGGATAGATGGATAGATAGATAGATAGATAGATAGATAGATAGATAGTCACCTTCAGAGTGTCCAGAACTCCGCGGCTCTTGAAGGTCTGGTAGAGTTTGTGTCTCATCTCATCCGGAGACAAACTCTCCTCTTTCCTCACAGACATGATCACTGAACTCGATCATTCACGATCATCAATCAATCGATCATCGATCGTTCGCCTCAGTCGGTTCCTTAGCGACGCGCGAAGCAGCTCCTTTAAATCTCTAACTGACAACAAACTGTTGTGTTTCCGGTTTCGTCGTTATGACGCGCGACGCTTTCAGTCCTCTCATTGGCTGTTGGTGTCAGCTGGGCGGAAACGGGAACTCTGTCCACAATACGCGACTGATCCTCATCGGCTGTCGTTATTCTTCATGTGATTTATATGATTAGTTATTAATTTAAAGGAGGTGTTGATAGAATGCGTCATTTGTAACGAAAGCCGAACTGACGTCATCATTCCTGCGGTAAGATGTGATTTCGCGCATATATTGATCAGTAATGTCAATAACTGACTCCTGATTTCATGTTTTCAGCTCTAAACTCTGAATTCACAATGTCGGGGAGTTTTTATTTCGTCATGGTGGGTCATCATGATAACCCAGTGTTCGAGATGGAGTTCCTCCCTCCTGGAAAGACAGAATCAAAGGTGATGATGATGATGATGAAGATGTCAGTGGTCTGCTTTCTGTCCATATCACACCTTTTTATTCACTTACTCTTATGTTTTGTTTTTTGCATTGTTGTTATAGTGTTAAGATTGCATTAAAGGTGCAATATGTAAGATTTCTGCAGTAAATCCACTAGGCCAGTGTTATATATTTATTCACTTGAGTACTTACAATATCCCAAATGTTTGCAACTATTTGTAAATCATGAGAAAATTGCAATTTTAACCAAGGCTCCGGGACGTGTGAGGAGTCGCCTGTCGATCGCGTCATACCCGCGTTACCCTCGGTTTCCGGTTTATTTTGTAGAAACCATGGAAACACCAAAGACGCTTTAATATTTACATGTTTTAATAAACTGTTTTGATATATTTATAGACAGAAAACTAATTATTGTTATATAGCTCAACACATTTAGTCTTATTGTTTAAATCTAATTTTTTTAATTTTTTGCAAGTACCATGCTTTACCATGCCTCAGAGAAAAACACTATTTTGTGAAGTAGCTAACATAGCATAATCAGATGCAGCTTTATTTTTAGTAACAGTAATACAGCATTTTCTCCATCATACAATATGCTTGCATGCCATTTATCAACACAATCATCCAGCATTTAATATGATATTGTAAAATCGATCCTATCTTACTGCAGTGTGTAACAGTGTCTCACAGCAGCCGCCGAGCGAACGCACAGAGTAACGATATAACATCATTTTCAACACTCTCAAATGTATCTAATATGATAAACAGAGCTGCGTTTCCTCATACTCATGACCGGGAAAGCGGCAGCGGCGCCGGCGACTGTGTCATAATAAAAGTCCCGCTGCTCGTGAGGCGTGTTTTGATCAATCGCTCCAGCTCCTCGTTCAGCTCCACAACACTCACTCCTGCTCTGCTTCACACTACAGTAACGTTAATAATCACATCCATGATCATGATTTCTTCCCGAGTCCAATCCCTATTCTTTTGCACTGTCCGTTGAGGTGGAGACCACATGTCCCAAGATTCCACGCTCAAACTTGGCATCATCAAGCTACGACTTTGTTTTGAATAGAACTCTAGTGGACAGAAAATATTACATACTGCACCTTCAACTAAGATTTCTAATGACTTATTGTCAGCTGCTGATTCAGGACTTCTATCTATACTAATTTAGCTCGATTTGTATTTGATACTATGTTGCACAGAATGGACTACATGCACAGAGCGTTCTTTAGAACTTCTGCATTAATATAAGCCAGCTGGAAAACTTCCGGTGAGAGTCATGTGCTGGTGTGTTGAGCATCAGTGGTGAAATACTTAGATTATAATCAGAATATAGTCACTTAAATAGTCAGGCATAGCATTAATTTAGTTATTCAAGCGTAAGACAGCATAAAAAATAAATAAATAAAGTCGTACCTCAGTGTTCCTCCTCGGCTAAATTCAATTCGACCATCAGTTTTCACACTTTTATGTGAAAAAAGCTTCAAAAATTAAATATTTGAATAAATTGAATAAATTGTATGCTGAAATCATTGATCTTGTGCTGCACTGACTGACAGCTGCTGTGATTATAAAGAGAGAGCGGCGCTCGCTTTCTGTGTCATTCATTCACAAGAAAAGTTATTGTTTTTCATGAGATTTTTTGAGTAGTTCATACTTCACATTGACAAAATGTATTTTTAAACCTAGTTATTTCATAATGTTTAATATTTAGTCAAAAATGAAGTTAAAAACGATTAGAGGAAATGGCTGATATATGCGCAAATAAATGCTACTTTGCCGCCACCTGCTGGTTAAAGTGGTAATTATTGTCTTTTTTAATTTTAAATAAGTGTTTTCTATCAAATGTTGAATTTCCTACATTTTTAAACGTTCGGTTTTACAATGGAGACAATCTCAGAAGAATGAACAAGTAATGTCTGTGGTCATCACATTAAAAATAACATTTGAAGTGCTGGAAAATAATGCGTGTGTGCGTCTAATTACAGACACAGCGTTTTCAAATGTCCCAATATCTTCGTCTTTATTGCAATCAATAAAACTGGTTTATTGGCAAATGAGGTAAATGTGATTAAAATATGAATACAACATTAAAAAGTCAACCATTGATGGTACAGAATGAACATCTAACAGTTCACCGGAAATGCCCGAGCTGGCTTAACAACAACCAGGAAGTAACTGAGCATATAGTCCATTCTGTCAGACAGATTAGAGTCTCTTGACTTGCTTTAGATCTTATTTTACTGGTCATGCTCAATTAGATTTAGATCAAAGCCTTCATCATCAGTACTGGTGTTCCTCAGGGCTCCATCTTGGGCCCTCTCTTACTTATTTATCTTTCACCCCTTGGTAATATTTTTAGGAAATTTGGTATTCAATTCCATTTCTATGCCGATGACACCCAACTTTACCTATTAAATAAAATGTAAAATAATAATGATGATGATGATGTCAATTACTAAACCTCGAGATGATGCTGACAGGATGATCACAGACATCTGAACCAGTTCATCGCTCATGCCGCTCTTGATCTGGTGGATGAGAACATGTGGCAGTCCAGCAACATGTACCTGAAGACTGTGGACAAATTCAATGAATGGTTCGTCTCTGCCTTCGTCACCGCTGGTCATATCCTTCTCATCCAATCTTTCTGACATGGTAAACAATATGCATGCATGACTGAATCACTCACATTTTAAAATGAGGAATTTTCCTTGACGTTACTTGCATACATATGAGATTTATTATGCTCCATGATGTTCGGCAAGAGGACGGAATCAAGAACTTCTTTAATGACGTCTATGATCTGTACATCAAGGTAAATCATATATCATTTCTGTAGTGACATTTCAGCACCATATGAATTTGTTTTAAAACATTTTATATGTGCTTTTTTTACCCAGTTTGCAATGAATCCCTTCTATGAATCCAACGCACCGATACGCTCCACAGCTTTCGACAGGAAAGTGCAGTTTCTCGGGAAGAAGCATCTCCTCAGCTGATTCGTTTTGTACATGTACTCTTGTTTTTTGCATAAATATACATATTTCATGTTTGAGTTGATATTCAGTGTGCTACTGTACAACAAATGCTGTTTGAATGAAGATCATTTTTAAAGAAGGAACAGGAATGTAAACGTACATTAATACAAAAATCGCATGATGAAGATTTCAAACACACTTGTATATTACTAAATCAAATAAACACTTTCAACAAGTATTGTTTTTAATTTCAATTTAATCTACAATATTAAGATTTTAGTGCTTCTTTTCAAAGTAAGTGCTTCAACTTTCCACCTTATTCATATTTTTAGTATATATATATATTTGGCACACGCTACACAATTTTGTAATGTTAATAATATATTAGAAATCAGCCACAGTGTATGAACATCCGTCCTGCGCAAGTTAATCATAGTTATAGGAAAAGAACATCTATTTTTCCCATCAGTACTTTTGTTTTCCAGTAAAAATACCTGAAATTAACTAGACAAGCATAACGGCGTATGATAGATATTAAGACTTGTTTTCGGTAAATAAGAAAAACTACTTATCAATGAGGTAAACTGAAAACAGCTGTGCTTCTAATGCAAAAAAAACATGTTCTTCCTCAGGATTTTTGTTGTTTTGCAGCACAAACATCTAAAGATTCTTAAATCAAGATACATTTACTGGAGAAGCAAAATGACTGAAGATATCAAGTCTCGTTTACTGAAAATAATCTCATTTTTCTGAGCCCATTGGCAGATATTCAAGTTTTAAGCACAAACTCACTTCATTTCGATACATTTTTCATAAAGCAACACTTAATATCTTCAGTCATTTTGCTTCTCCAGTAAATGTATCTTGATTTAAGAATTTGTGCTGGAAAACAAGCGTTTTAATGACGTTCAGATATTTTTAAAGTGGAAAACAAAAGCCCTGATGAAGAAAACGCCGTGCAATACTGCAGTGCATTTATTACATTTGCTCTTCACTATCAGACGATCATGCTGAACACAAAACGACATCCGTCTACACAGTCAAATCCCATAGGAGAGATCGAGATATATAAAACATCTGAATGCACCGAAGTTCAGATTCAAGAGCGTCACCCAACGAAACCAAGCCAGTGTTTACGAGTAAGTGCATATTATCCAAGTTCGGACTCATCCAGGATCATTAAATAGCTAACGTAATTAGATGATTCTCGTCCATTAACAGCACGGCGAGGCGCCGCGAGGCTTCCGGTGCAGGCTGACGGTGTCTGTGGGAATCAGATGCTCGTGTCGCTCCTCCAGAGCCAGAACTCTCCTGACGGCTTCCTCGAACGCGACCGCCACGTTCGTCGAATCTTTGGCGCTGGTCTCGAAATACGGGTATCCGCCGCTCTCCCTGCACCACTCCTGAGCTTCCTCGCTCGTCACCTGCCTCTCCGTCACGTCCACCTTGTTGCCCAGAACCACGAACGGGAAGCTGTCGGGCTCCTTGACGTCGGCGTAGTAGATGAACTCTTTCCTCCAGTTGACCAGGTTGTGGAAGCTCTGGCTGTCGTCCACGCTGAAGGTCAGCAGGCAGCAGTCGGAGCCGCGGTAGAAGGGCGTTCGCAGGCTGCGGAACCTCTCCTGGCCGGCCGTGTCCCAGATCTGCAGGGTGACCGTGCGGTTGTCCACCTCCAGGTCCTTGTTGAGGAACTCCACGCCGATGGTGTGAAAGAGGTGCGCGTCGAACTTGTTGGTGACGTAGCGGTTCATGAGCGAGCTCTTGCCCACGCCGCCGTCGCCCAGAAGAATGACTTTGAGAAGAGATGATTTGGATGACATGTTTGTTGTCCTCGTCCTGTGAACTGAAAGAGCCTTTCATTTACTGAAAATATGATACAATTTATGCATTTCGAATGATTAAGGTTTTTTGAAAGAGTCTCTTCTGCTCATTAAAGCTGCATTTATTTGATCAAAAATACAGTAAAAATTGTGAAATATTATTCCAGTGTAAAGCATCTGTTTTCTATGTGAATATATAGTAAAGTGTAATTTATTCCTGAGATCAAAGCTGAATTTTCAGCATCATTACTCCAGTCTTCAGTGTCACATGATCCTTCAGAAATCATTCTGATATGATGATTTAAAAAAAAAACACTTTTATCCATCAAGGATGCATTAAATTAATCAAAAGTGACAGTAAATACATTTATAATGTTACAAAAGATTTGATTTCTAATAAATGCTGAACTTTTGAACTTTCTATTCATCAAAGAATCTAAACTATGAATTGATAATAATCATAAATGTTTCTTGAGCATCTAATCATCATATCAGAATGATTTCTGAAGGATCATGTGACACTGAAGACTGGAGTAATGATGCTGAAAATTCAGCTTTGATCACAGGAATAAATTACACTTTACTATATATTCACATAGAAAACAGCTGATTTACACTGGAATAATATTGCACTATTTTTACTGTATTTTTGATCAAATAATTTTAGTTAAAAGTTTTAGTAATTTTATTGTTTTTGTCTTTTTTTTAGTTTTTTGTTTATTTACTTTTAGGTACTTCAAGTTTAAGTGAAAATTAAAAATGTTGGCAAAAATTTTGGAATAGTATTTCACAATTTTTATTGTATTTTTGATCAAATAATTTTAGTTCAAGTTTTAGTAATTTTATTGTTTTTGTCTTTTTTTTAGTTTTTAGTTTATTTACTTTTAGGTACTTCAAGTTTAAGTGAAAATTAAAAATGTTGGCAAAAATTTTGGAATAATATTTCACAATTTTTACTGTATTTTTGATCAAATAATTTTAGTTCAAGTTTTAGTAATTTTATTGTTTTTGTCTTTTTTTTAGTTTTTTGTTTATTTACTTTTAGGTACTTCAAGTTTAAGTGAAAATTAAAAATGTTGGCAAAAATTTTGGAATAATATTTCACAATTTTTACTGTATTTTTGATCAAATAATTTTAGTTCAAGTTTTAGTAATTTTATTGTTTTTGTCTTTTTTTTTAGTTTTTTGTTTATTTACTTTTAGGTACTTCAAGTTTAAGTGAAAATTAAAAATGTTGGCAAAAATTTTGGAATAGTATTTCACAATTTTTATTGTATTTTTGATCAAATAATTTTAGTTCAAGTTTTAGTAATTTTATTGTTTTTGTCTTTTTTTTAGTTTTTAGTTTATTTACTTTTAGGTACTTCAAGTTTAAGTGAAAATTAAAAATGTTGGCAAAAATTTTGGAATAATATTTCACAATTTTTACTGTATTTTTGATCAAATAATTTTAGTTCAAGTTTTAGTAATTTTATTGTTTTTGTCTTTTTTTTTAGTTTTTTGTTTATTTACTTTTAGGTACTTCAAGTTTAAGTGAAAATTAAAAATGTTGGCAAAAATTTTGGAATAATATTTCACAATTTTTACTGTATTTTTGATCAAATAATTTTAGTTCAAGTTTTAGTAATTTTATTGTTTTTGTCTTTTTTTTTAGTTTTTTGTTTATTTACTTTTAGGTACTTCAAGTTTAAGTGAAAATTAAAAATGTTGGCAAAAATTTTGGAATAGTATTTCACAATTTTTATTGTATTTTTGATCAAATAATTTTAGTTCAAGTTTTAGTAATTTTATTGTTTTTGTCTTTTTTTAGTTTTTAGTTTATTTACTTTTAGGTACTTCAAGTTTAAGTGAAAATTAAAAATGTTGGCAAAAATTTTGGAATAATATTTCACAATTTTTACTGTATTTTTGATCAAATAATTTTAGTTCAAGTTTTAGTAATTTTATTGTTTTTGTCTTTTTTTTAGTTTTTTGTTTATTTACTTTTAGGTACTTCAAGTTTAAGTGAAAATTAAAAATGTTGGCAAAAATTTTGGAATAATATTTCACAATTTTTACTGTATTTTTGATCAAATAATTTTAGTTCAAGTTTTAGTAATTTTATTGTTTTTGTCTTTTTTTTTAGTTTTTTGTTTATTTACTTTTAGGTACTTCAAGTTTAAGTGAAAATTAAAAATGTTGGCAAAAATTTTGGAATAGTATTTCACAATTTTTACTGTATTTATGATCAAATAATTTTAGTTAAAGTTTTAGTAATTTTATTGTTTTTGTCTTTTTTTAGTTTTTAGTTTATTTACTTTTAGGTACTTCAAGTTTAAGTGAAAATTAAAAATGTTGGCAAAAATTTTGGAATAATATTTCACAATTTTTACTGTATTTTTGATCAAATAATTTTAGTTCAAGTTTTAGTAATTTTATTGTTTTTGCCTTTTTTTTAGTTTTTTGTTTATTTACTTTTAGGTACTTCAAGTTTAAGTGAAAATTAAAAATGTTGGCAAAAATTTTGGAATAATATTTCACAATTTTTACTGTATTTTTGATCAAATAATTTTAGTTCAAGTTTTAGTAATTTTATTGTTTTTGCCTTTTTTTAGTTTTTAGTTTATTTACTTTTAGGTACTTCAAGTTTAAGTGAAAATTAAAAATGTTGGCAAAAATTTTGGAATAATATTTTACAATTTTTACTGTATTTTTGATCAAATCATTTTAGTTCAAGTTTTAGTAATTTTATTGTTTTTGTCTTTTTTTAGTTTTTAGTTTATTTACTTTTAGGTACTTCAAGTTTAAGTGAAAATTAAAAATGTTGGCAAAAATTTTGGAATAATATTTCACAATTTTTACTGTATTTTTGATCAAATAATTTTAGTTCAAGTTTTAGTAATTTTATTGTTTTTGTCTTTTTTTTAGTTTTTTGTTTATTTACTTTTAGGTACTTCAAGTTTAAGTGAAAATTAAAAATGTTGGCAAAAATTTTGGAATAATATTTCACAATTTTTACTGTATTTTTGATCAAATAATTTTAGTTCAAGTTTTAGTAATTTTATTGTTTTTGTCTTTTTTTTTAGTTTTTTGTTTATTTACTTTTAGGTACTTCAAGTTTAAGTGAAAATTAAAAATGTTGGCAAAAATTTTGGAATAATATTTCACAATTTTTACTGTATTTTTGATCAAATAATTTTAGTTCAAGTTTTAGTAATTTTATTGTTTTTGTCTTTTTTTAGTTTTTAGTTTATTTACTTTTAGGTACTTCAAGTTTAAGTGAAAATTAAAAATGTTGGCAAAAATTTTGGAATAATATTTTACAATTTTTACTGTATTTTTGATCATATAATTTTAGTTCAAGTTTTAGTAATTTTATTGTTTTTGTCTTTTTTTAGTTTTTAGTTTATTTACTTTTAGGTACTTCAAGTTTAAGTGAAAATTAAAAATGTTGGCAAAAAATTTGGAATAATATTTCACAATTTTTACTGTATTTTTGATCAAATAATTTTAGTTAAAGTTTTAGTAATTTTATTGTTTTTGCCTTTTTTTAGTTTTTAGTTTATTTACTTTTAGGTACTTCAAGTTTAAGTGAAAATTAAAAATGTTGGCAAAAATTTTGGAATAATATTTTACAATTTTTACTGTATTTTTGATCAAATCATTTTAGTTCAAGTTTTAGTAATTTTATTGTTTTTGTCTTTTTTTAGTTTTTAGTTTATTTACTTTTAGGTACTTCAAGTTTAAGTGAAAATTAAAAATGTTGGCAAAAATTTTGGAATAATATTTCACAATTTTTACTGTATTTTTGATCAAATAATTTTAGTTCAAGTTTTAGTAATTTTATTGTTTTTGTCTTTTTTTAGTTTTTTGTTTATTTACTTTTAGGTACTTCAAGTTTAAGTGAAAATTAAAAATGTTGGCAAAAATTTTGGAATAATATTTCACAATTTTTACTGTATTTTTGATCAAATAATTTTAGTTCAAGTTTTAGTAATTTTATTGTTTTTGTCTTTTTTTTTAGTTTTTTGTTTATTTACTTTTAGGTACTTCAAGTTTAAGTGAAAATTAAAAATGTTGGCAAAAATTTTGGAATAATATTTCACAATTTTTACTGTATTTTTGATCAAATAATTTTAGTTCAAGTTTTAGTAATTTTATTGTTTTTGTCTTTTTTTAGTTTTTAGTTTATTTACTTTTAGGTACTTCAAGTTTAAGTGAAAATTAAAAATGTTGGCAAAAATTTTGGAATAATATTTCACAATTTTTACTGTATTTTTGATCAAATAATTTTAGTTCAAGTTTTAGTAATTTTATTGTTTTTGCCTTTTTTTAGTTTTTTGTTTATTTACTTTTAGGTACTTCAAGTTTAAGTGAAAATTAAAAATGTTGGCAAAAATTTTGGAATAATATTTCACAATTTTTACTGTATTTTTGATCAAATAATTTTAGTTCAAGTTTTAGTAATTTTATTGTTTTTGCCTTTTTTTAGTTTTTAGTTTATTTACTTTTAGGTACTTCAAGTTTAAGTGAAAATTAAAAATGTTGGCAAAAATTTTGGAATAATATTTTACAATTTTTACTGTATTTTTGATCAAATCATTTTAGTTCAAGTTTTAGTAATTTTATTGTTTTTGTCTTTTTTTAGTTTTTAGTTTATTTACTTTTAGGTACTTCAAGTTTAAGTGAAAATTAAAAATGTTGGCAAAAATTTTGGAATAATATTTTACAATTTTTACTGTATTTTTGATCATATAATTTTAGTTCAAGTTTTAGTAATTTTATTGTTTTTGTCTTTTTTTAGTTTTTAGTTTATTTACTTTTAGGTACTTCAAGTTTAAGTGAAAATTAAAAATGTTGGCAAAAAATTTGGAATAATATTTCACAATTTTTACTGTATTTTTGATCAAATAATTTTAGTTAAAGTTTTAGTAATTTTATTGTTTTTGCCTTTTTTTAGTTTTTTGTTTATTTACTTTTAGGTACTTCAAGTTTAAGTGAAAATTAAAAATGTTGGCAAAATTTTTGGAATAATATTTCACAATTTTTACTGTATTTTTGATCATAAATGCAGCTTTGATGGGAACATCTTGTCATCTTGAAGCTTTAGCGTTATGAATGCGAGTTACGGCAACATTAGTGAAAACAAGGTTCACTTACCTTCACTGCCTCAAATAATTCATCGTTCAAAATCTACAACAGAGAGTTGATCAATTAGAAATATGATCCCAAAGTACTGGACTAGTAAAATTAAGATCTATGCAGTAGAATATTAATGTTAGTGTTTACAGTAATTCATGCTGAGATGCTTCACATCATTATGATTATTATTCATCATGCATATTGCTGCAGTGCAATGATTATGTTGTTTTTATTTCTTAAAATGCAAAACCATAAAACCATTAAAAAGTTAATGGATGCCTAAACACAAAAATAATCAGCACTTGGTCAATCTTTACTACACTAGACAGATGTCGAGGTAACTTTACTCTCTGATGTGGACAGTAATGTTGGACAGAATGAAACATCATGAGAGCAGGGACAGACTCACGGTGGGTTTCTCTCAGCCGCTGGCCCTCGGTCATGTGCTCTTCTCTGTCCTGCATCACATGCAACAGTGTCCATTAGAATTCAGGCAACATGCAACACAGCCAAAGTTTAACCAGCTGGAATGGAGGCGTGTGTACACACACACACACACACACAGGGAATGACTTCATTAAAATTACACAAGACTGCTGAGAGACGAGGGCAGAAAACACTCACTGAACTGAACTTGTCCAGCTGTATGAATGTGATCGATACTGAGAGCCAATCACTGTTTTGATACGGCCGATATTATAAATACTCATTATACAGCACTGGAATACTTGATTCTGATTGGTCAATCAGGGCATTCTGTACTCAAGTATGTCTGAATAATGACCATATTTGTCACATAGGTAGGTGTGTGTGTGTATACTGCAAGTAGTGCATAATCGTTACATATATTATTTTATATATATATATATATATATATATATACACACACAGTATATTGGATCTGTGCGGCTCTTAAAGTGACAGCAGCCTAATATTCCTGCTGCGGTCTGTTTTAGTGTTAATCAAACAACAAAAGAAAAGAAAAAGAAAATCGCTTATTACTCTTGACTTAACTTTTGCAACTTTAATAAGGATTAACGTATATTTAATTTATACAATAAAGAATATATTTTACATTTTCATTATTTTAATTATTTTAATTTTAATTGTACCTGGAAACTACTGTTAGACGTTCATGAAAAGCACTGTTTATTTCACATGCATCTTTGTTCTTTTGTATTTATGTTCCACATTACAGTAGAAGAGAAGCAAATAAATTCCATATTGATTCTGAATATGTCCAAACGTGAAGTAAATATATTCCTGAAAATATATATTCCTATATTCCTGATATTTCTGAAAAGCACTGTTTATTTCACATGCATCTTTGTTCTGTTGTATTTATGTATTTATGTCGGCCTGTTGAAAGTTACTAGTTAGTAAACCCTAATGCATGTGTTTTTGAACTTTGCTCATTTAAAACATGATCAAAACTATAATCTATTTTAATGGCAAATGTTTAAATAAAAGAGCAAGTGACAAATATTGGTATTGGCCAATAATTATTTGTTAAAATCAGTATCAGTAAAAAAAAAAAAAAAAAATACTATTGGTGCGCATATATATATATATATATATATATATATATATATATATATATATATATATATACATATTCCAAATCTATATAGAATTTATTTGTTTGGCAGTTTGGAAATATTTAAAATCTATATATAATTACTGTAATGTGGAATACAGCATGGTGTTTAAAAGTAATATACAAACAAATACTATCATGTATAAATATTATAAGTCCATGATATACTAATATTAATATATTCTAATTTTTCTATTATTTCTATTTCTCACACACACACATATATATATATATATATATATACACACACACACACACACACACACACACACACACACACACATATATATGTACACACATACATGTATATAATAACACATTTATTTTGGGATGAAATATGAGCCGTTTCATAACATTCACCCTCTGAACTCATGAACTAAACTGCACACTGCGACACGATTAACAAACCAAACGACGACGTCACTGATATTGATGAACACCAACATGACCCATAAACGATCAATAAAGTGACTGTGAAGCAGATAAACAGATCCGAACAGAGACTCAGACTCACCTGCAGCTGCTCCTGAACACATCAGGCTTCAGGAACCGGAAACATCGATTCGGCAGAAAGAAACAAAACAAGCAATAAAGCGAAACATGACGAGTTTGAGGCTCTTCCTCTGACCGCTGATGGTGCCACACTCCCGCGCTCCTATTGGCTGGAGGGGGTCACGTGACCGCGCTAGCTCGTAGTCGGTCACGTGACGTGTTGCTACATAAACAGAAGTGTTCAGGCCCTGAGGCTGCTGGGACTGTGCTGTGCACAGGTTAATATGATATATTATATGATGCAAACTCAGAGCTCATCTCTAAATATCAGTTTCTTTATGGAGAAAATTAACAAGACTGTAATCATGATGACAGTTAATATGAATTATTAATTTGAAAAAATTCTATGAACAGAAGTGTAAAAATGGTAAATCTCTTACAACATTTTAATGTAAAGCAAAATGTACAGCCATTATAATGTTACAATGTTTATATAATCATACAAATAGTGAAGGATATCTACCTACAAACAGACAATATCAATAACATAAATGTCACTCTTATTTTCACGCAGTTTTGTTCTGCTGATCGTGAACAGAGTCTTTCGCTGCTGTTTGAAAGAGTCACACGAACACATGATGTTAAAAGACGAGGGCTTCATCCTCTGAACAGGGTCCTGAGAACAGAACCACGTGATCCACAGCGATCTCTCCGCTCATGGACCGACCGCGCTCGGCCTCAAAGATGATCTGGAGGAACAAGAATCATTTACATTCATGATTACACATTAATAGATCATAACCAATGATCTGGTCCAGGCAATTAGACCATCATCCAATCAGTTCAGATTCATTTATTCCTCATTGCTACTGGCTCAAATATTACACACTATTTAAAGAACTTTTAGAATTTTAATTGAATTTATTTGCTTTACAGTTTGGAAATTTGTATCGGAATATTTCCAAACTGTGAGGGAAATAAATTCTATATAAATTTGGAATATTTTCAAACTGCGAAACAAATAAATTCTATATAGATTTGAAATATTTCCAAACTGTGAAGCAAATCAATTCTATATAAATTTGGAATATTTTCAAACTGCAAAACAAATCAATTCTATATAGATTTGGAATATTTCCAACATGTGAAACAAATCAATTCTATATAAATTTGGAATATTTTCAAACTGCGAAACAAATCAATTCTATATAGATTTGAAATATTTCCATATTGTGAAGCAAATCAATTCTATATAGTTTTGAAATATTTCCAAACTGTGAAGCAAATCAATTCTATAGAAATTTGGAATATTTTCAAACTGCGAAACAAATCAATTCTATATAGATTTGGAATATTTCCAAACTACAAAACAAATCAATTCTATATAGATTTGGAATATTTCCAAACTGTGAAACAAATCAATTCTATATAGATTTAAAATATTTCTAAATTGTGAAGCAAATAAATTCTATATAAATTTGGAATATTTTCAAACAACAAAACAAATCAATTCTATATAGATTTGTAATATTTCCAAACTGTGAAACAAATCAATTCTATATAGATTTAAAATATTTCCAAATTGTGAAGCAAATAAATTCTATATAAATTTGGAATATTTTCAAACTGCAAAACAAATCAATTCTATATAGATTTGAAATATTTCCATATTGTGAAGCAAATCAATTCTATATAGTTTTGAAATATTTCCAAACTGTGAAGCAAATAAATTATATATAAATTTGGAATATTTTCAAACTGTGAAACAAAAAAATTCTATATAGATTTGAAATATTTCCATATTGTGAAGCAAATCAATTCTATATAAATTTGGAATATTTTCAAACTGTGAAACAAATCAATTCTATATAAATTTGGAATATTTCCAAACTGTGAAACAAATCAATTCTATATAGATTTAAAATATTTCCAAATTGTGAAGCAAATCAATTCTATATAAATTTGGAATATTTTCAAACTGTGAAACAAATAAATTCTATATAGATTTGGAATTTTCCAAACCGTGAAACAAATAAATTCTATATAAATTTGGAATATTTCCTTACTGTGAAGCAATATTTGTGATGCAGACAAATTCTATTGAAATTCTTTTGATAGTGTGTAGTATTTGAGCCACTACTGAAGCTTGTTTCCACCACAGAATAAAAAAATAAAAAAGATAATTGCGACTTTTTATCTCACAATTCTGTTATTTCCTACAATTCCAAGTTTATATCTCACAACTCAGAAGTCAGAATTGTGCGATTATGTTTAATTCCGTGGCAGAAACACGCTTCCACACAGATCTCACACGCGCTCCTCACCGCCTCTGGAGCGCTCTCTGTCCAGGTGATGGTGATCTTCTCTGACTGCCAGCTGTGGTTGTGAGTTTGTCGTCTCTCCCAGATGGGAAGCGCACTGTTGTCCAGCATCACTCGTAAGACGCTCATGTGCTGCCCCACAATGCGGTAATCAAACGTGAGGCAGAAGGTGCTCTGCCGCATGTAATCGTCCAGAAGAAGCTTTATCCTTGCCTGCTCCTTCCTGTTGCCCACAGGGCCGTCCAGCGCCAAGTAATATTCTCTTCCTAAAGAGACAATGAGAAAGAGTCCAGTTACTGTTTTGCAGTAATAATACTTTATTTTACTGGAATTAAATATGGAAAAGGTTTATATATTCAGCTGTCACATGAATCTCATAGCTGTTGGTAGAAGAGGAAACTACAACTTCTGTTCTTTTGCCCAGTGAACACAATCATGAAGTCGTACCGTTTTCATGATACTTGATAGTCCAGTCCAGATCATCCTCATGGTCCTGCACCCACTCACACGCTCCACGATCAAAGTTACAATCCGTCAGGAATCCTGCTCAAATAAAACACACAAAGCACTTAGTAAAATCCTCTGAATGTTGAAAAGACAAACGTCTCTGTGTGCAATCTGAAAGAGTTTGCTTACTTTCCTTCAGCGGCGCTGCCTGGATCTCCTTCGGCTCTGATTCTGGACCATAAACAGGCACAAATTCATCTGGAACTATAAACGGAAAAAGAGACAGGTCATGAAAAGGATTTCCAAACAGAAAAAGATCCAAACGCTGTTCCAAAAACAGTCAACATGGGGCATTAAAACAGAAAACTGACATGAATCAGAAATATTCCTCATTTAAATAATAATTTATGCGCAGAATAAAGGGGCGGGGCCTGGTTGAGTTAGTCAGTAGTGTGTTGAAACTGGCGGTTATGGTAAGGGGCGGGACATTTCCCAAACACCAATCACAACACACTGCTCCAGCCAACCAATCAGAGCACAGAAGGAGGGGCTTCATAGAGACAGGAAGTAAACAGAGCGTTACTGACAGACTGGGAAGAGAGGAGCTGCAACAATGGAGAATATGAGGAAACAAGACGGATCTTGTTCACTTTCAGACTGAAACGCTCGTATTCAGCCCGGCTAATTGCAAGAAAGACGATGAAAGACAGTCAAACAGCTGTTCTGCAGCGCTAATCAAAGGCTTTAGGTCTTTCCGACCGTTCCTCCCTCTGGGAATGTGTGCTGGGAAGATGTGGATTTTTCTCCCTTGAGCTCATGAGTGTCTCGGGCCTGTCTCCTCCTGCCTTATCTCGAACATTATCACAGACGGAGGGGATTCTGTACAGGTTTATGTCTTGTTGAGAGATTTAGAGACTACATCAGACACTGCGTGTTTGTTAAAGAGCACCTATAATGCTCCTTTCACAAGATGTAATATCAGTCTCTGGTGTCTCCAGAATGTGTGTGTGAAGTTTCAGCTCAAAATCCCCCACAGATCATTTATTATAGCTTGTCAAATTTGCTCCTATTTGGGTGTGAGCAAAAACACACCGATTTTGTGTGTGTCCCTTTAAATGCAAATGAGCTGCTGCTCCCACCCCCTATCCAGAAGAGGGCGGGGCTTTAACAGCTCAACAACAACAAAGCTGGAGAATTTCACGCAGCCAAAATGTCGCTTGCGAGAACAAAACGGCGGCGCCGTGGGTGGAAACATGCAGATTAAGGGGCGGTAATATTATAATAAGATCCCCTTCCTACATCACAAGGGAAGAGAAATCTGAGCGGCTCATTTTTTCACATGCTTGCAGAGAAAGGCTTGCCAAAATAAAGCTGTCCCCTTTAAGAGGCGTTATTGCTCATGTGTGACGGCGTGATGATCACTCCACACTCACGCCTCTTCTAGAGTCATTCATCAACAGTCTGTAAACAGAGTTTAGAGGCGTGTTTTGGGTCGGTCACACTACATTTGTGTTGCATGCAAACCAAGCGGCAACCTCCCCAGGTTTCTCTTGAAGCCAATACGGAAGTGACTGCAATTCATCGACTGGCCGCTAGGGCTCCAAAAGAGAGCAGAATCTCATTGAGTCCCATGTTAAAATGCCCAACTTTACAGCAGAAAAAAACATGTTTACAGCCTGGTACAAATTGTGGTTTTGGTCCATACTGCTAATTTTGCCCGTCATGACAATGAATAACTCTTCCGTTTAATTATATTAAGC